>VOMN01026627.1:0-37103 GCA_014899125.1 Orchestia grillus
ACACCGACGCACGATGGCTTGGCCTGTATAAAGTACGCCATGCATGTGAGGCATTAATTTTTCGCGAGTAACAATTTTAAAACACAATACAAAACTCTTGGAAATTCCGTCCGATGTATCGGTACCTTAGGTGTTTCGAACCGTTAACACCTCACAGTTTGAACGAAGAAGACTGTCGTTCACAGTTGAAAAAATTTAACGATAAAAACTATGCAGCAACTGTTTCCAGCCTAAACGAATGTTCTTTACCATTTCGGAATCATATCGAATTTGATGTATCATATGAGTTAAAGGTGATCATGAAATTTCTATTTGATCGACTGCCATACCAGTTTTCAAAAAGTTAGAAGGTTAAGATAGGGACACACCCCACTTCTTTATTAATCCATTTCGAACTCTTTATTAATCCATTTCGAAATTTCCAGTTCACCGATGATCATCAGTTGAGTTGGGTCGTGATGACGCGTGAGATTATGACCAAACCATTGTCCGGTCAAAGCGTCGTCAGAGGTTTTTAGAGCTTCCGACTCTCGTCCTTCATCAACCCGTCTAATTCTGTCTACAACTTGTCTCAAGTTCGCGCTGCCCGCGCTCTCCAAACTTCTCGAAATGAACTTCCCAAAATGAAGCGGGACTCGTCAGTTTCTTTGTGTTGTGCCCGCCGCCTCTGTAGGCATTTTTGTAGAGCTTTTTGCGCGCCGTGGTTTGATATCTTTGCTTCGCAACACTGCCAGCGAAAAGATTGAGACATGGAAAAGAACGGCAGCGTTTACGAGAGGGAAGTGAAACGAAGCGGGGATATGAAACGTCTCAGGTCATTTTTGCACCAGATTGGAACTCTAACGAGCTCCAGCGTTCTCTGATGCAACACATATGGTAAGCTACCGATGGATACAAGCAATTGTAGACCAACTACTGTATGCTAAAATGCACGAGCGTTACACAACAATGTAAAATTTTAAAAACGGGTTAGCTTCACGGGCTAAAGTCTACACTGTTCCATGCATGCAGAAATTTTTTTCGTAGAATTGTTTTAATCAGCAATCGCGATTTTTCGGTCGTATGTACGTGAGAAAAGTTAGCAATGGAAATATCGACTAGCGTCGTTTTACCCAAACGAATAACACTGTTTTTGGGAAGTTATCAGCCTAAACAAAAATATCCTAGTGCTTTTTCAAGCAATTATTTACTCAGTCTATGCTTATTTTCATGCATCGGAATCATGTGTACGTTTTTAGCGTAATTTTTTTATGAATGGGAAATGTTAGTTTTCCCCAATCATGATTTCTTCTTATTCTAAGTATGGAACTTCCTACAAATTTTCAGTAAAAAGCATTTCCGCAAGCCCTAATCTCCTTCAGCTCTAGGCTTCTTCAAAAATCTTCACATCTGCGGTGATTCGCAGACCTTTTCCCCTTACAATCACTCGCTCCCTTTCCAGGGGCCATCAAACAAAGATTTGTTCAAATTTCTTCGGAGAAAACAAGACGTCAACGCAAAATAACAGAGCAAGACTAAGTCTCTGAGGGCGCCAGATTGAGGAGAGAGCATAGGCTTGGTGTTGTCGTTTGTAACCATCAGCAAACTAACCTGTCTGGTGCCCTCCACGCCTCTCATGGTTACGGCCAGACGAGGCCTTCAAAGGTCGTATGTTTCGATCAGACTCTGGAGTTGGATTTGCAGGCTCGATGCAGGAGTGTCGACATCACTGTGCGAGGGCTCGCCAGGCACAGCGGGTTGTTTGATTTTGGACACCGGACAGTTGTGCAGTGGCGCACAACATCGGAAATTGTTTTTTTTTTTTGGTCTCCCGTTCGCAAACTTTCCGCAGCCTCAGGTTTACAAATGCAAACCTGTGGACCATAGGTGCCGATGAACACTAATGTTCTCATGTTTTCTTCACTATGAAATTACTTTTTCTTTTTTCACGCGTTTGAACATGCATTTTGCCGTTTTGGTAATATCCTTGTTTTCGTACATTAAATTATTCATAACTATTGTGAATCTTCGTTTATTGCTGTAGAGCTTCTTTCTTTAATCGAATACGCTTACGTTCTTTTTATAAGCATTGAAGTAAAAAGAAAAGGCAGGCAAACGAACAGGAACTGACTTGCATTCTAAAATTTCCTCCATAAATCAATGAAATATGTTCCTCTCAATTATCCAACCCCTGCAAGCCTCACCTCAACTCGGATACCCTGCTTGGCGATACTGGAGGAGTCGTCGAGAAACTTACAGTAAAGTAGCGGTGTCTGTCTACCAAGAAACCGTTTTGCATTTGTCCATGAATCTTGGAAAGACCGAGGCCTGCATCTTTGTGTATCAGCTGGATTTTTATTACTTGCACATTCGCTCCCCGTAAGGAATGTGTCACCACAAACCAAGGCGCTATGCATCTCTTTATTGCTTGTCCGTGCGGACGTGAAGTAAATGTGAGTGTTATGCTTCTCACTGTCATTTTTGGGATCTCTCTACTAGCCAAGCCGCACTAATGTTCGCTATTTTCCTATTCATTGTAACTGCGGAGTGCGGTGTGGCATACTTTGCCTCCCCATATCGGGAATTTGAAAGTCAAAGTTTACTTTTAAACCAAACCCCAGTTTCTGTTAGCAAATTTTTTCAAGAAACTGCAAATCGCCGAATTTACTATACTTCTGTTCTACTTCTTTTTAATCCTATGAAAACACTGGTAAAAATGAGGGCGTTAGAAATAATAAAGTTTAGTCTTAAATTCTAACAGTTTCTTTCAAAACTAGGGTAAATATGCACAACAGCACATAAAATGTGGGCGCCCGCTTGCACAATATTTCATTCATTTAAAAAAGAAAGGTTGGTCCTTTCAGAGTTAAAAACCAATCTCTCGTGGATTGTTTCTGGCCAGCTTCCTCCTTGAAACGAGACCATGGCTCCACGATGCATAACCTTTACTTTACAAAATCCGTCACAGTTTAAAACCAAACCTCCAATAGGTTTGGCCTCAGAAAACTGACAAGGAACACGAAAAATGGCCGGCATCACCCAACCCCTCTTCCACAAAATAAAAGACAAGTGTTGTAAGGCTCTTTGCCGAATAAATTATGACGGCAGAAGTTTGGTTGAGACGCTTCTCCTCCTCTCCGTTTTGTTTAGAGTCTCTACAGGCGCTCGTGAGTGGTGCTGGTGACGCGAGGAGGCAGGGCGCATAAAATTCCTGATCGCAGTGCGCGAGACGCCACTTGGCCGTGGCAAAGTGGGGATTTGCTTGTTGCGACGTTGTACTTTCGCAGCGCCCACGCCGGACTCCTCTAAAACAGGAGTTGTGTGGGTAGCAAACGTTGCGTCATGCGACTTTGGTCGTGGCGAAGAGTAGGGATTTGTCTCGAGCAGTGCGAGGGCTGCCTGTAGTTTTGACTTCGGTCGGCTTTCACAATTTCATTCTTGGGGTCTCTGCTCGTGCACCTTCCGGCGGAGTGTAAAAATATGTTATGAGATTGCTCGCATTAAAACCTTTGGAGACCCTTATGTATTTTTTTCAAATAGTTTTTTAACTGCTGATTGTACAGCTTTCACCGTTGCTTAAACTAGCAACATTTTATTTTCAGGATGCAGATTGATTTAATTAGATATGTTTTTTTAAAAAAGGAAGAATTAGCTTCTAATAAATTTTGAAATTTTTCTCATCAGGGTCAGACAGAAAAAACGAATAATCTATTTTATGCTTTGTATGGGAATGTGTGTTATAACTTGATAAAATTTGGTTTCCTTTCACCTTTGATTTTCAACCATTTTAATACCTTTGTGCAACACCCTCTCCACATCTCTACTGAAAACCTCAGAGATTTAATACCGTACATGGAAATTCAATGAAAATTTCCATATTGACAAAAAAAGATTACTCTGTGAGTTTTTTCAGACCTGAAATATGTATATTGTTTGAGTACATCCAATCAAAGTACGGTATACGTTTTTGTGGGACACCCACTATACTATATGTATCTCGGTACCGTATGATTCCAGAGCTTTCATATATTCTAGTCTTTTAATTGTCACAGGATCACGAGTCATTTAAATATTGCTAAAAGACCGCTGCACAAAATATTTGACAGCAGGTTGAGGACCAGTGCTCTCTACGACAAGCCCCTAAAGAAGGCGCAAAGAAGTAGACAGCTTGCATCTACTGCAGGTCTACAAAGAAGTAGACAAGACCCTATCGTGAGCTTTGCGATCATTGCAGGTTTCTGGTAAAGAAGACTTTCCGTTGTATCACGCAGGAACGGTTTTCAAATTCCGCCTACGGGTATCCCAGATACCCCAGAAAGCCGAAAAAGGGTCAAACGCAAGAAAATAACGAGGAGCAGTTCCCGGTTGATTTCTAGGCACCGCAACGAACCCATAATTATTTCGATGCTGATCGGAGATGGAAATTCAAGCCTGTATGACATTGTCATGAGAGGCAGGGACACAATGGGCTTTAATTCGGGACTCTGTGAGACCCAAATCACAACCTCACTTCTGCACGACTGCATAGTTACGTTACGAGGTAGAGTAGTCGTCTAGTGATGCATTACCTTTACCATTGATGAACCAAACCATCTCTGCAGACCTGTGTGCTTGTACTCGTAGAAGCCGTCAAGTAAGTCGAAGACACTGAGGCATTTTTAACTCTTTACGCTTTGTGAATATATTTAGCTCTTTTTGTTCTTACGTGTTCGTAGGAAAGTTTGACTGAAAAAGAAATGCGAATAGTTTAAATTGTAACTAATGCTTCCCGCGTCACATTCATTACGAGATGTTGAATGGTGACTGCAAGCCCGTTACAATTAAATGAAAGTGGGAAGCAAGAGTGTCACCAGCGCGTGAAGAGTGAATACAGTGATGTAAACGACGTCATGGAGACCGAATGGTCGAGTGCACGGTACTTTTCGGCTGAAAAATGAGCAAAATGTCAGCAGTATTTTTTAGACCTTTGGATGTTGGATTGCTACCTCCCCCAGTCCTCAACCAACTGCCTGCTTGGTAAATGCTTGGCAAATGAGGAAATTTGCGGCTGAGGGTGACAAATTTTCTTTCATCCGAGACACAGGATTTGTACAGCTTTGGCATTGGGCTGCAAAAAAAGACGGCAAAATGATTTCAAGAATGTAAATTTACTTACTATAATTCCTCAAAAAAATTCAGTCTACCGAAAGCTTGTTTGGTGAAAAAACGTAAAGTGAAACTTTACTTTTTCGTTCAAATTTATGTTTCAAGTTGGCACACATTTTCTGTAAAATTAGGGCAATCACGCGGTGCCGGAAGAATAGCGCTGAATAGTCGATTTGACCGTTCCATTGACATCGTTGGATTCTGGATTCTACGATGTTTCGCACGAAGAATCGCTTCAACTTCCTGGGTCATCGCACCTCCCAGTGCCATAGGAGTCCCTCCTCATTTGTGTGGCTGACACGACCCCAGTCCTCCGCAGCACCAAAGAAATATCAACTTGATATTCGTGTATATTTCTCCTGGATAACTATCGTTGCTCTGTAACCGAGTTCGAAATTTATTTTTAGGATACATTTTGGTTGTTGTCCGTCTGCTCGTGATGTATCTTGGTGCCTAATTATCAAAGGAAATGTAATTGGAGTTCTCAGTAATTTCGGAAACGTCGTGCAGGTGTGTGTATCTGTTTAATAATACAGATATGTCTTTTTTATCTGCGCAAGCCTCTTTTTCATCTGTGCAAGTATGCAGTGTTATTATTCTTTAATACACAGACATACATCAAATAAATTTATCTGGAATAAATCGTGCTGTATTCACAAACAAAAAGTTGATTTTCGTTGTTCTTCCTTGTTTCGTAATAATATTGTCTTTACAAACTGTGCAAACGCTCGAGTTTGAGCGTACCTTCAGTCACTATTGCTTGTTTGCTAAGGTGCAACTCTAGCCAAGCATGTCCATGACAGAGCCTTCTTACAGTCGCGCTTTAAAAAACGAGAACACTCGAGTTCTTTGCTCCGACACTAGCCCTTGCCAATTCTTGTACTCTTTTAATGACGCCGCGAGCAATTTCGTAGAAACGCTCGCGTTCTTGCATCACTTGCCTTCTCAGGCTACCGAGGGCGGTGTGGAGGCATACTAAGGTTCACACTCGAGGGGTTTCATCCGTCGTTGCTTAATAAGTTTGGCAAGAAACAAAGACACAACCGAGCACGCAGCCTCTCCACCAAGTTTACACTGCCACATCCGGGCTCGTCTGCATAAAGACGCTTTCCGCCCTGCTTTTGTATTCCTCGGCGGAGAGGCGCGTGCGCACATTAGCTCCTGGATTAACTTCCCTCAGCTGTAAACCCAACAGTGGCTGCATCTTTGCTGCGAGGGCTCCTTGTTGTACGCAGTGTCACTGTATGCAGTGTCGCTGTACGCACTGTCGCTGTACGCAGTGTCACTGTATGCAGTGTCGCTGTACGCAGTGTCGCTGTACGCAGTGTCGCTGTACGCACTCTCGCTTCTCACCGCCACGCAGGGCCGCGTATTTGAGCTTTCGAGCGACGCACGGAATGTACAGCGACTTGAATTTGTTGCCATCCGGTAAATGCATTTCAAGTACTTTCGTGCTCTCCGCGATCTTGTTACGGTCGCATATACTGTTGTGGTACATGGAGCGCAAACTTTTAGTCGTTGCTTATGATATTATGGCAAATAAAACGTAAACCTTCTATCTTTGCGACTTTTTACCAACGTTTTAGTTATAGGGAATGAAGCAGTAATTTATTAGCCCTGCTTCCTATATCACGGTAAATAAAACACGGTGTTTTTGTCGTGCTCAGATTTTAATGAGCGCTTTCGCTTTTATGTTTTGTGTCGGGGCAGCTGTAACACTGAGCTTGTTGTTTGTTACGGCCAGATGAAGACATAAATTTACGTACGCTTACGTGCATTGCGTTGTTGCACGTGTATGGTTAAACTTATTACGGTAAAATAAGGAATTACGAACGTGCACTTTCACCCTAGGACTGTTGCTGACGTGCGAAGCATAGTCTTTTATTCATTTTGTAGATTAGCAATCGTGACGCTATAGTATTTCAAAAGTAGCCGAGACACTCCCCCTATCTAGTGTTAAATTTATGCTGTTTTTTTTTTTATATCACTGCGGGCTCTGCTATCTTTTCACCTCGGGCATATGGAGCGATATGAAATGTGTACCAATTTGCTATGTATCGCACAGGAAACTCTCCCATGGCTGCCGCACGGTAGGACTTTCATTTAGAGTATTGTTAAATGGTGGAAAAATCGAGGTTACAGTAATCCATCGACTATCGCGGGGGTCACTCGCCAGAGCACTCGAGATCGGCAAAAATCCATGAAGTAGAGGTCGGACTATTGTTTTGGGTTAGTGTTTTTAGGTATCCGATGGATTTCTGTATTTGTAGAGACCATGTCGTCTCACTGTCGATGCTGTCGTTTCTGGTGTTTGCTGAAATAAAAGATTATGGCTGAAACAAGATTATCACTTTCAGGGTATTTTTTCCTCTTTCCTCGCCTTTCCTTCCTTGACAGAGTGGGTCAGTTTTAACTTCACTGCCCAGAAAAAAATTAAAAACTGCTTGATTTGGGATATCAAATCACAATATACATTATTTTAAATCACATCTGTAATTGGACCCAGGAGGCTTTAAACCGTTTATAATCATCCACATCGCGGAAGAAAATCGACAATACAATTTCTTTGAAGTACTTCAGACTTTTGTGCTCGTGATCTAATCATCGATTTCCTCTGTGGGGAGCTGATTTTAACAGCGTCTAAACTCCACGAGTCAATTTTCTGATCATCTTCTGAACGCAGCTACAATTTGCGTAGAGAATTAAGACATCAACTCAATTTATTGTCTCTTCGGCTTGAGGACTTAGTAGGTAGTTGACGCGATGGATGAATGGGTCAAGTATTCCAGGACTAGTTGACCCAATGAATTTATAGATTAGGAATTTAATTGGTAGTTGACCTTGTGTATTAAGGATTCCGATTGTAGTTTGTATCAAATCTGGAATGAAAATCAAATTACTTGTAGCTTTCCTTCTAAAGTTCTCGTCTTTATTACATGATGTTCACTGACACTCCAATTTGAGATTCCAAACATGGAAGTCTACCAAAATATTTCACTTACAGCTGTCCAAATTAAACTCCGTCATACCAAGCACTGCCTCAGCTATGTCCGAGTCAGAGGAAGCTACACCGTTAAAAATTCGCATTATTTTCCTTCGTGTGGAAATTTTCCTTACATTTAACATTTTCGTGTTCGTATGACTGAGCTCTCGGCTAACTGAGCGTCCAGCAAAGATGAAAGCCCAGCTTCTAGAATTCCCAACTCCGCCCTCAACATCTGCTCGGGCTTCAACAGGACTCAGCGACAGATGACCGTATCCATCACAGTTTTTTATTTTACCATCTCCATTGTGCGGAGGGTTGGCTGTACCCGCTGCCTTGCTCCTGATTAATGCTTCCGAGAGCTCGTGTGCTTGTTTACTTGCCGCATGTCCTCATGTGTACACGCCGCATGTCCTCATGTGTACACGCCGCATGTCCTCATGTCCGCTTTGTTGAATGTTCTCATGTGATGTGTACACGCCGCATAGTTGGATGTTCGCATTGTTGGGTGTTCGTGTTGTTGAATGTTCTTATGTGATGTGTTTACTTGCCGTATGTCCTCATGTTCGTATTGTGACTTCTTCTCATGTGACGATGTAATTTGTTCTTATTTGCCATTGTGACTTGTTCTCTTGTGATATTGTGGCTTGTTCACCTGTGCCATTGTGGCTTGTTCTCCTGTGCCATTGTGACTTGTTCTCCTGTGCCATTGTGACTTGTTCTCCTGTGCCATTGTGACTTGTTCTCCTGTGCCATTGTGACTTGTTCTCCTGTGCCATTGTGACTTGTTCTCCTGTGCCATTGTGACTTGTTCTCCTGTGCCATTGTGACTTGTTCTCCTGTGCCATTGTGACTTGTTCTCCTGTGCCATTGTGACTTGTTCTCCTGTGCCATTGTGACTTGTTCTCCTGTGCCATTGTGACTTGTTCTCCTGTGCCATTGTGACTTGTTCTCCTGTGCCATTGTGACTTGTTCTCCTGTGCCATTGTGACTTGTTCTCCTGTGCCATTGTGACTTGTTCTCCTGTGCCATTGTGACTTGTTCTCCTGTGCCATTGTGACTTGTTCTCCTGTGCCATTGTGACTTGTTCTTCTGTGCCATTGTGACTTGTTCTCCTGTGCCATTGTGCCTTGTTCTTCTGTGCCATTGTGACTTGTTCTCCTGTGCCATTGTGCCTTGTTCTTCTGTGGTATTGTGCCTTGTTCTTCTGTGCCATTGTGCCTTGTTCTATTGTGTCATTGGGACTTGTTCACAAGTGACATTGTGACTTGTTCTCCTGAGCCATTGTGACTTGTTCTCATGAGATAATGTTATATTTTTCTAAAAATGCCACATGTTCTTCGCCGCATTTTATGCGTATTTAACTACATTTGTTCCTCTTCATTTTCTATGTCTCTCGTGTACTTCGAGCAATCTACGTCTACAACTAGGAGCAGTCTACATCTACAGGAATTTGCACCCGCTCACAAACTGTAACGACGTGTTTTCCGTGACGCGACTGTAAAAATTTAGGCCAGCATGTTGTACACATACCGCGCTTCGAGTGTAACTCTACCAGCATAATTAGCCCTAATCCCGCCCTGCATTTCCGATTCATGGTGCTGTTGCGAAACCATTCACTCTGAATACGGTATCAACTACAAGTGTGGTCGCCACCTCAAATGTTGTAGTACGAAATACTTCCGTGGCTATGTAGGGGGGCCCTAAAACGAGCTGTTGAAAAGAGATCTGAAAACATCTTCTATAGCTCTAAAAATCGAACTGAGCAATTTATATAACCCGGTAATTTCAAACGGTTGCATCATCTATTGAACGAAAGGATAAGCCTTCCTAGTGGATGACTCCATACGTAATGAATGCACTAGTTCTGAATGGCTGCAAGTATTAATCTAGATGGAAATATTCTACAATGCGTAGACGTTCTTACGCATATTTCCAATTTAGCGGCGATATCTTGCCCTGAAAATGTGATGAACAAGGCACTATTGCAAACTTTATTGTACGCGTTGCTCTGCAAGTAATCCGCGCATCTGTGCTTGCCAACATCTCCATCTTTGTGAAATTTATTCTTCCTGCTTTTCGGAAAAGCTTCTCTTCAGCCACCGACTCCAAACCAGCAAGCAAACAATGGCTGCTAGTGTCGGTGAACCTTCAATCGGTGAGTTTATCGACGCAGGAACCTCGCTGCCTAAAATACAGAGTCACACATTCGCTTCGGGAGTAGCCCGGCATTCTTCATTGGCTTTATGAATGCCCTCCACAGCGACGCCGACTCGAGTCTGAGTGCTCAAGCAGGCACCGCAGTCCGGCGGTCGTGCGCCTTGTGCATCCTTTGGGCTTGAAAGAAAAGTCAACTCCGCAGATTGAATTCTCTGCAGCTACCGTTACTGAAGCTCTTCCAACGATTTCGTTTTGAAATCTATGTTGCCCTCACTGTTTGTCGAATGTTTTGTGAATTCTGCACTTTAAATTCAGTTGAAATGCTGCATGGCTTCTTTTGTTATACGGAGATTTTTGTATTTTTCACTCTTGTGCTAGAAACTATTTCAGGAGGCATATGATACGCTGTAAGATTAAATGGTTAGGTTAGCTACGTTTCTATGACGTATGTTGTGGGGTGTAGCGACTCTGTTTAAACTCTGTTAGGGTACCTCAGCAATGTGCAAGGCTGTGGGACTCCTATCTTTCGTGCCCGCTTTGTGTCATTCAATTTTCTCACATTCTACTATATCTGTTCTATGTCTCTTATTCCTCTTCTTTCTTAACTTGTTGTTTATATGCCCAGAAGATCTTGTATGAAAACACACCGAGTGCATAGATTTTCCATTCTCTATAATCTCTATCAAATAATCCCTTCTCTTGCCCCGCGGCACAGTCCGAGTTACTTAAGTGAAATCTGTCTATACTACAACTATTTTTACTACTTATACTTTAGACTCAAGAAATTTTTCTGCGAGATATTTTTAAAAAAGTGCTATTTTCATATTAGTCGTTTTTTGTTGCCGCCGTTTGCTTCAAGAATTGTGCAATTCGTCTAAAAGTTAATACGCAACGTATGCTCTTCCATTGTTTATAAATTACTCTGTCAACTTGCCTATCTATATCAGGTTGTCAGTGCTAATTTTGCGAAATATATAAGTTCATGCCAATTTTAATGAGCCAATAAATCAATTTCAGGTCATAAAAATTTCCATAGAAACGCCGTTTAATTTGGCCAGGTGCGCCCCTCAGATTCTCTCTCCTGCGTACGAATCTTTTGGCGAGCAACGACTTTTTTTATCTTGAGTTACAAATTTCATTTGTTTTTTTCGTCTCGTGATTGTTCAAACACATTAACTTTGTGCCATAGAAAATTTTGCGGTCTAAATTAACACTGCATTCATGTCACCAGCTTCAAATCAACTCTGCATTCATAGGATGAGCTCCAAATCAACTCTGTATTCATATCATGACCTCTAAATTAAAATTGCATCCATATCCTGAACTCCAAATGAATGAACGAGTTCATGAGCGTTACAATCTATAATGATTTCGAAGAAAACTTGCCATGTGATATTCTGGCTGAGATAGCGTGCGGAATATGCGATGAAATCTCGATTCTGACTCGATTTTAATCAATAAAAATTATAATTGTAAGATACTTCAGTCCCCTGTCCAACTCATATTCAAAGAACTAAAGAACTTCACCCATATTACAAAAAAATGTTGCTGCTTTTTTACGAAACTGATTTTTCTTATCATTTTTTCAATAATGATACAAGAAATATCACAAATTGCAGCCATAATTAGGAGATGAATGAGACAATAATGGGTGAAAATATGAAATATTCAGTTGTTTGATAGCATCCTCTCCTTTGTTTTTGAAATTCCCATTATCATTAATTGAAAATCGTATTTTTTACCAACTTTTTCTAGTTTAAGAGACATAAGTCATGTACTTAGCTGAAGTTCTTCGAAAAATAATTTTCTTTTTATTCACTGAACTACATTACGAAGATGACTTGCATCCAAGCACCCAAAATTGTAAGCTTTTTTCAGCCCAGCTGTGAAAATCCGTCGTTGTTTTTAGTTGAAAATACGTCGTTGTGAAAAATTACGTTTAGAAAATACGTCGTTGTCATTACCAAGTACGAATTTCTAGGCTGCAGACACGTAATATATGGTTTTAAGTTCTCCATTTCGTCTCGTAAGTATTTATTTAATAACATATTTCATGATTTACAGAGTATGGTCATTTAGATGACTACTCAAACTTAACAATTCCCTCCATCCTAACCGTGCCACCCCCTCCCCTTCCCGCGATGTTGTACAGTTTATGAACTAGTCGCTCGGTCTAACCTGGCTAGTGCTCTCAATTTTAAAGATTTAGTTAACTACACGCGGAATGAACACTGTGGAACCCTGTGGGTCCCACCCAGCCTGTGTTTTACTAACACACATTCTGGGTTGTTGGTTCCACCTTTTGTTGAATAGATGTAAGAATACAGCTTGCTCATCGGGACATTTATGGATTGGAGGACGTTTGTTGAAGTGCGCTGCTCCCCGAGCTGTGTAACGGCTTCCACTAAAGAATAGATCACCTGAGAAAGTACGAGGTCAGAGAGACTCAGCGTTCAGTGACGCATAACTGAGAATAATTCAAAGGGTGAAGAGGACGTTTAAATTTTTTTAGAGGTTAAACGACTCGTTGTAATGTTTTTTGTACCTGTTCAGTTCTAAGGTGAGTGCGGCACCTGCACAGTAAGATTCCCACAACTGCTGGTTTGAATGTCAACACAAGCTTCAATTTCACTCCCACACTGCTTCTCGAAGCTTCATTTTTTCATGTAAAATGAGGTTAAAATAAGTTTTCGCTCGAACTTCTTTTCTCCCGCGCATTCATTCCAATAATTCTAAGATTCTTTAACCTACCCTTCGAGGAAACGATGCATGAAATCCACAAACATTTTTAATTAAGCTCACAAGCCACTCCACTGGTGTCAAAAAGTAATTCCTTGCTATAACCCCCAAGTCAAAGTTTGCGTGCCTTTCTGCATCCAAGCGTCCACTTATGCAACTGCTGGCAAAACGTTCCATGCTTTCTCTGGCCGACCTATTCCGTACAACTGAGTTTCCTTTCCATTTCAGCCCTGGCCGAGATGCGGGCCAGCCTCGGCACGATGGACGAGCCGCAAGACTCTAATAGCATTGAGTGGAAGCTGCGCACCTTCTATTGGTCTTGCATGAACATGGGGTCCTACCTCAAGAACGCCATCACACTCCTCCGGCGCATCATCATCACTGACTTACGTGAGTATCATGACTGTGCAAAAGACGTGCATCTGATGTGAACTGCTAAGTGTCCGATGAGTGTACTTCATGATACAACGTAAATTCGTGAGTTGTTGCACCTGATCCTAGATGTCTATACAATACTGGTGAAATTAATGATACAATCTTATGAACAACAGAGCTAATCACTTGTACGATGAGTCCTTGTCGATGAGCTATAAGCTAACAGTCCTGTCTAAAAAAAGGTTCGTCTTGTATACTCTTAATGACGTGACATGATCATTGTTCTTCGGTCGATGGTAGTTTACGACTAAAAAAAGTACTCGCCCAGTGAGGTAGTTTTCGTTGTTTTGATTTAAATTTATCGAATGATTGTAGAACACGGAAGTCAGAACCGGCCGAATATGGACCCATTTTGCACATGCAGCAGTACCAAACCAAAACGCATCCTACAAAGAATGCCTTGTTCATACGTACAAATGTACACGCGTATTAAATAACATAAAAAACTTGGTGAAATCAGCTTACATGAGTCTTAATTTCTCCGTGATCGCGAGATGAAGAATGAACTTTTTGATCCCACGTACTCGGTTAGCAAATAAAATTTTCCCATAAATTGGTTCTCTGTGCTATAATGAGCTTGGTAAATATTTGTCAAAGTTTTCTCTACAAATGAAGCGCGATGACGTCCTACAACCCAGGTGGTCAAGGTATTTTAATGAACCAGCAATCGCTTGGAAACGCTCTCTTGCTCAGTATAAATTGACTAGAATTTTTTACACATGAGGGGATCAAAAAAATACTTCCGCACCAGAGTTCGAAAAATACATCTACACTGATTTATGAATACCCCCACTACTGAGAGATTTCAATTGCCATCATGCCTCTCCAATTAGCTTGATTAACAACATCCCATCAATTCAAAATGCCCTCATGTTTTTGGCATATATTTTTTAGGATAAATTACGTGCCTAAAGTGCGATCCCTTTCATTTTTTCCCTAACTTATAACGGGTAAAAAATTGTCTGTGCTTGCAATCACTTCCAGACGACGGAAATAAATGTAATCTTTCTTGCCGGATTGTGCGAGTGTGGAAGAACGAGATGCGAATGGGACTAAAGCTGGCGTACAACATGCGGAATATTTTAGAGATTTTAGGTCTTTATAAACTTCATAAAGCCATCATGCAAAATTTACAGTAGTCTGCTCTACCAGAATATTACAAGGTAATTATCATTAGAGCTCATCCCTAACTAAATGTAAATGCTACGTCTATTTTAAAACTAATAAAGGTAAAAAGTTTTCCTCCTAGAAAACGGTATCCTAAGTTAACTATTTATAGCCAAGCCTTTTCCCATGGATACTGAGTGAGCCAATACAACACGTCACAAAATATACGTACTGTATAAACTCACATATTTCTCAGGGGTAATGGGAAATCAGTTTATAATTGATAATGCCTGCGCAAAGTTACAGCTTCTCTAACAAAATACAACTGCACCATAACTTTGTACGCGATAAAACTGAGAGGCATCTTCCGATAAATTACATTGAAGCACCATTCGGAAATTGCCTTAAATTTCATTGAATAAACGACGAAAATTTCCACACGGCTGAGATTTAAGTTTCCCAAACGCAAAAAAAAATAATTACCTGTCATCACAACTTGAATTTGAATATCACGGTGAATTAGTCATTAGAGATCCATAGAAAGTTTACCTGCAAGCGAAAGACCGCTACCAAGTACGTTGGCAAAGCGTTTAACATTTTTATAACAATACAGCTACCCTCTCTGAACTAAATGCTAATGTGTCATTGTACTACGTGTGCAAATTTCATGTTACGTACAATTTTACAGCTTCCTATTGGCTTTGTGCATATTCCTTGGGATGTGCATCTTTTCTTTCAACCTTTATTCGAATATTTTTTAGTTGGATAAATTTATTTCATGTCAAGCCTAACCTCTACAAGACTGCATGAAGTCGACCCGCTGGAATCCAGACTGGGATTTTACTAATGCTTGTCTTGGGCTGCTAATTCCGACTTTATTGAAATTTTTAGATGCCGAAAAACTTTCGCAATTTTGGTCTTCAATGAAATGCGGTTTTTTAGAACTCGATCTCGTGTTTGTGTTGGACTACAACTGTGGCTTCAAGTCCTAATTATGCCAGTACCATTGCGGTTCTCAGGCTTGATTTTTTTAGTTCTTTAAAAATGACTCGTCTACCATCCACACTTAATGTACGTTTGTTTCTCAGGGGACTTTGAAAAGTTATACATATTTCCGTGAAAACTCATATAAGCATAACATGACTTAAGGTGAACGTTTTAACAACCTTGTTTATATCGAATTTCCGTTAGGACATTCGCCACCTTTTTTCCTTTCTAGGTGTTTGATATTGGTTACACTTCGATGCCGATTCATGGACCGATGTAAGCCTTGATTTGCTGGAATGTTTCGACCCATCACTTTGTAATGCTAGCATGGCATCCAAACTCACGATGCTTGAAATACGAGGAGATTAACGGTTGCAAACAGTTCCCTTGACACCTCAGGACCTTGAATAGAATTGGTAGAATCCTAGAATTCCAATCACACTTGTGGCAACATACACAGAAGACGACTCTGTGGATTTCTTCAGACTGATGAACCTTTCGAAATGGGATGGGTGGCATTCGCGGGCCTGTCGATACGCACAGCGTCCGATCGATCCCACGCAACCAATGAGCTTCTTGCCAAACAAAAACCTCATGGCCCAATGCGTTGAGACTTGGAGGAATTCACAGCTTCTTTGGCGCCGCATTTCAGTTCGCCTATTGGCTTCCTATTCAATTGCAGACTCTTAGGACGAGGTGCTCTCCCTGATGTGCCTATTGGAAGCTATAACTAGGGAAATATTAGCCCGGCACCTCCCCTCCCACCCGAGCATGTGGTGCGAAAAACTAATCATATTTGCTGTCTATTCCCGATGCTTTTTCCGGCGTGCAGTTAGTTTTTCGTATACTTTGACGCTTGTAAAAGTTAAATGATCGCAGCGGAGTAAGATTCGGTGTAAACCGGTATATGGTTATTTAATGTGCAGTGAGGTTTAGTTATGATTTACACTGCTCAATGAACCATCACTGTTCGTTCCTACTCTAGCTTACTTTGCGTAATACTTGTAATTTATTCGAAAATTTTCTTTGAATGCCGACGTGGATTTTGAATTAATGTATTGGATGACGAAATCCATTCACAATATTTTACTTGTTTTTCCCAAGCAATTATGATTACAAATATATATTAAAAATAGCGCGCGACCTAAGTCGAATTCTGTTCATATTATGAAATCATGGAGAGTCTATTTGTTTTAATACTTCAAAGTAAAAAATTGATTGGCTTTATTATGCTTTCATGTTAGCATTCTGACGAGGTCGATGTACCTTTATTTCATTGGGTTTCTTTTGAATGCCTGATTTCCGAAGGTTTCGTATAGCAACACAAAATTATGGCCAATTTTCCAGTTTCAAACATTTAGAAGCTTCTGACACATTTTTCGTGCCATTAATAAAAAGTATGGTTGTGCACATTGTGATTCTCTTCACGTAAGTTTCATCTCGAGATCTCTGTATGTCAGGACTGGAGAGCATATTTTGGCAGCAAGAATCGTTTTGCCATCCACTTGCTACTCGTCTTTGTTTAATTTTCACAATTGTTGAGAAATGTCTACATCCTTCACGTCAACCTCTCATAAAGTGCCTCAAATAATTGTGTTTATAAATTGCCGTAATTCTTACAAAAATCTGTTTTACAATTTTCTAGAAAACTTATTAAATTAGTTACAATTGTTAAAAATTTAAAAAATAAGAGTTGCAATCCAGAAAAAGTAACTAAAATCGTTTACAATTCTTAAAAGAGTTACGTTACAATTTGGTAGAAAAGTTATTAAATTGGTTTCTATGGTATCCGTGACTTATATTTCACTTCCCATTTTAAGAGCTACTTGTACTTACAAACTAAATTGAAGATAACAAACTTCCCCGAAACGTTCAATTTCACCTTCATATTAGTTAAGTGATTTTCAGATTCATTCGGAGTGAATTTATTTGTCTAAATGTTATAATTCTCGCTTCGTCGTTAATATCATACATCAGAAGCACATATCCCAACGAAAAGTGCTTCTAGTACGGAGACCGGCTTGAAAAAAGAGCTTTCCTGCAATGATTCCGTATAATCTTTCCTCATTTGTGAGCGGAACTCAGACAACAGGAAAAACACACTCCGGGACGATCATATTTTTATGGCACTCATGAATAGCTGACTGAGGTGAGTCCGCAATTTTTTTTCGTTAAGTTTCATGCTCCTATTGCACAGCGTCATTATGGCACGAAAATTCGGATAAAATTCTATCCCTTGTGTAGTTACTGTCGACCCGCTCTTCCTCATCGGGACCCTCACGCTACAGCTCTCTCCATTTTAAGCCTTAACCTTTGGAAAATTCTTCAGAAAATGCAAGAGGCATCTTAGTATTGCGAAATATCGGTGCATTCTGCACGGAAATGCCCCTTCAAAGAGGCACCATCGTGACAGGAGTTCATTCTGCGTAAAATATAAAATTCTAGAGTGTACTCGCCATCCGTCGTCCTCTAGTAGGACTAGAAATGTAGAACTTGGTGCGTGTACCCAAGGTAACTTCATGCTTTTACTGCGGTTGGGCTGTTTGCCTCATCCTACTCATATATTACATTGACAGTACGAGTAGATAAAGATAACTATTTGGAGTTTTGTTCATTTACTTAAAAGGCATTTGATTTCCGTGCTTACTCATCGTTTGTGATGAGGGCTTGGCACGGGAGAAACAGCTGCGACGAATGCACGAGTGTACAGTGACACTTGAGGGAGGGGAAATGTTTCCAGAAACTGTTTCTTGATTCTCTGGTCTAACGGAATTCGGTTTTTATTTTTAAATCTAGCTTTCTCTCTTGAAAAGCGTACGTGCACGAGGAATACGTGAATAGGTATCCGGGAAAACAAAGAGGAATTCTAATTATGATGTTGCACAAGTGAACCTGTGACGTGGGACACACTAGCTTCGATATGTCTTAACTCGGGCACAAAGATGGACACTAAGTACGACTGGCCAATGCATGCGATCGTTTGGTTGTTTTTTGCGCCCGACAAAATACGGTATATCGCCTACGGAGTAGTCTATCCTCATGAGTGATTTTTGTTTTAATTTAAATCTGTTTGCTCGGTAGTTTCGCCGGGCGGATGATAAGTACTGAAGTTTATGATATTGAAAATTAGTTGAGAAAATCACGGGAGTGCAAGGTTGTAAGGCAAACTCTAACATTGTTATTTTTTCAAACTTGTTATCCAGCACTTGAATAGCATTTATATTTAATATCTCTGACGAACGAGTATCATATACTTTGTAAGGGCTACATATGTACATTCCAGTAGTAAAAACATAGTAAAAATTGGGTTCAATTTTCCAATGTTGTAAAGGTTTCTTAGTGAAAGCTGTAGTCTCCAATTCCTGTAAAACAAATTCAGCGAACGTAAATTCGAAATGTCCAAATCATCTTCATGATTTTACGCCATTTTCCAGAGTAATCTTTCCGGTGTGAGACACTTCTCTGCAGGAATCGTCGTTAGTTGCAAAAGTATCTCACGATTTTTCTGGAGAAAAATAATCGATTTCAGTGTATGTAAATATTGGAACGCTTTGATTCATTGAGTTACAGATCACAATGAAAAACTTGACCAACACCTCCAGTTTGAGCAAGAGCGTCTCACTGTCGCAGAAATTACGTCGAAAATTTCTCGAAAAGATGAAACGCCACCTCGTAGAATCAAAGAAATATCCCTCGCACATTTAACATTCATGAGATATTTTATTTAAAAAAATAATCAGTACACATTATCGCGTTCGAGAGACGGTCGCGGAAAGCTCTTATCAAGCGCACCTTGAAATTTCTCGACGTGATAAGTCGGTGAAAATCAGATCATTTCGACACCGAAGCGCGTGCGCTGGTTTTTAGGCCTGCGTCGGCGCCATAATTTATGCATCCAAGCTCACTGGAATTTTTTTACGCGTTTCTTTAGAGAGAAATAATTCTCTTTAGTGGCAGTAAAATCTTTGCTGTTAAAGAGGTCTAATCTTTACTGCCTGTATCAGACCCGCCCAGCGTATCGCTCATTATGCCGGTCTGGAGCTCATGATTTCAAATGATAAAAATATTTTAGGGCTGAAGAAATTTTGTAATATCTAGGAACTGTTCTTTGGTTGCTGATTTATGCTAATATGAAAATAAGAGGAGAGGAGCTTCACTACGTTTACGTGTCCTATTCATTAGGTATATTTCCCGAATGTTGTACGTATCAGGTACATTTATACGTTGAAGGCAAATACAAATTTAAGAAATATACAAAAAAACGATAACACGAGTTAACTTATGTCAAATGCATGCATTTTAAATACTGATCATCGAACTAATACACTTCTGTGCGGAATTCTAAGCATTAACAAGCACTGTACTGTCGTCAGTAACCCATGCCAACCATGAGAACAAACACATACCTAGCAAGTCATTCATGATGAACAGTCGGTGCAGTCGATAATGACCTCTGGGATTACATCGCATAAAAATTGAAGAGTTTTAGATCAGTTATGGACTCGTGAAACAGAAAGAGAGAGAGAGCGCTACTGAAGTTTCGCTCTCCCTCACCAAAACCAAAAATCTGGGTCTCGATCTAGACGCATTGGTTTTTTCTGGCTCTTCTGCACGAGTCAATTTACCTTGGGGCATCCGTAACTCCATAGAAAACTCATTCGATCGGCGAAAAAATTCATGGCTGAACGCTTTGTTGAAACACCGACGACGGTCCAATAATCTTTTAATATAACATTCGCCGGGATGCTTCGGTGCACTGCCTGATATATTGAAGGGACGGGCGCTGCGAAAAAGTTCGGGGCCCCCGTTCACAATATGGCGGCCGGACTTTCTTTTCGGACCGAGAGTTTTTGCGTGAGTCGTCACGCGACTCCGCCGGCGTACATTTATAGAGATGAAAATGGATGGGAATTTTGAAGGGAAGTCTTTGAACGATTGATTTTGAGCTTATTTTGAATAATTCAAACGCAGGTAACCTAGTGATTATTGTCTGGGGCTTTCTTATGAAATATTATCCTCCTTAAATTGACGGTATTAGTCGAAGGTGGACGGTATCAGTCAAAAATAGATGGCGTTTTCTCATAATGGAACCTTCTACCCAAAATCGGCGTTATCAGCATAAGATAAACGGTGTCAACCCTAAATTGACTCTATCAGTCCAAAATAGACGACGTCAACCCAAAATAAACGGCATCAACCATGAATGAACATTATCAGCTTAAAATAGACGGTAGTCCACCCATAATGGTTTCTGTTAGCCAAAAATGGACTGTCAGCGCAAAATCGATGTTCTAAGTCCAAAATCGACGGTCTCAGCGCAAAATCGATGTTCTCAGTCCAAAATAGATGGTCTCAGCCCAAAATAGAGGGTCTCAGCCCAAAATAGACGGTCTCAGCCCAAAATAGACGGTCTCAGCCCAAAATAGACGGTCTCAGCCCAAAATAGACGGTCTCGGCCCAAAATAGACGGTCTCGGCCCAAAATAGACAGTGTCAGCCGAAAATAGACGGTCTCGGCCCAAAATAGACGGTGTCAGCCGAAAATAGACGATGTCCGTCTGAAATAAAGGGGAGCCATCCGAGTGCAGAGATCTAAAATGGTTTTGAAGAGGGCAATTGAATTAACAAATTCGCATTTTTAAGTCGAAAATATCTTGTTCCATGAAACTGCTCAACCTGACTCGGAAAAAAATGAATCATTGTTGTACTTTGTACCGCCTGCCTTGGTACATACATCCGACGAGTTGGTAGTTTTGCTGTTAACAAAAAAAGAAAAATGAACTTGTTCGCTTCGCGTGTTTGACCTCTGTGTCATTAAGTGGTCCTGACATAAAGGGCTGTTTATAATAACCCTACCAAAAAGAATTTGAAATAACTCCTGAAATAATAAAGGATTTTAATTAAAAAATTGAAAAGTTACGTAATCCTGAGACTAACAAATTTTATTTTAATTAATTTTTAAAGACTATATTCTTCAGGTGTGGCAGCTGTTCCTGTCGGTACTAGTGAGTTCTGGAGCAATTCGCCGGATTTCTGCCTCGATGAATGCCTTGAGTTGGTGTAGATCTGTTGTCTTATCACGGTAAACTGTTCCCTTTAGGCATCCCCTACCGATACAATGACACCGAATAAAACATGTATTTCTCAGAATTTCCTGGATGCTTAGCTTTTAAAAATATATTCGATACAATAGGAGTTGATAATTTTTTTAGGTCCCGTTGTTAAAAATCACCCGGAATTAATTTCTTAAATCAAACGGGTGCCTGAATAAGGTTTTCAGATGATGCCGCCTATGCAAGTGCGATTTTGTGGTTTTGTGACTGATTTAAATGAAAGCAAACTGATATCAGCGTTTTTTTGTGTCTTACGCAATGTCAGAGTTTACAATGCTAACTTTACTCTTCATTTTGGAGTCAAGTCAGAGTCGAAAGACTGCACAGTCCCTCGACTTCCAGCCTGACTCTACAATAGAAAGTTAAGTTAGCACTCGATGACCATATTTGGGTGTCATCCGACGCTGTCTTCAGACTTTGACTGATCTTGTCAAAGTCCCCTTAGATCTGGTAAATTCAGAGACTCCGCTATTTTTCCTTAATTGCTTTTTAACAGGGACTTATGCGAGCTTGCCCGTTATTACACCAGGCTCATTTCTCGAAAAAATTTGCTAATTTTTTTAGAAACAACAAGTTACTCGTAAGTCAATCGTACGAAAAACAATATTTCAAAATGATTGTTGTATAGTTCTGAAGAATGGATGAGTAGTAAATGCGATTACGTAATCGAGACTGCAAGAAATTGTGGAGCTTATATATAAGTGACAAAAACTACGAAATAACTCTGTAATTTTCAATTTAACATTGATATATAAGTCAATTCATGAAAAACGACGAGGCAGTGCGTAATCGATAATTCATTTGTTGTCATTACCATCAGTAATAAGCGTTCATATTCGACAGTATTACCATCAAGCGTTCATGAAAATGGACGCTATGCATTGATGGGCTTGAGAACTTCAATGGGAACATTTCAGGAAATCTCAATAAATGCGCGAATCTGAGACGGAACTACAGGATCGTAAACGTCCTCGCAACGCTTGTGTGGGAACCAGAATCACAAAAATAAAACCTCGAAACAAGTTTATGCAGATTCTTCCCCATCAAAGACAGTCGTAACGACTGGGTAAACCAATGTGGGAGCGTTAAGGAGGACTGCGAAGGCAACTCAAGGAAGTAGGAGACTCCAATTTCTCCTATTGAAGACCCCATGATCTTTGTCGATGAAAATCGATGAAGAAAGGTCAATTAGAATGCCAATGTGGACGCTTGACTCAGCTTTTTCCACCCTGAATGAATATCTCGTCGGAGTAATTAGCTGTCCGACCGTTGGATCACAAAAATTAGCGAAGTCCCCTTTATGTTAGCAGGGATGCTCTTCTGACACGTGTTCAGGCAAACGAATCCGACTATCTTGGAAAAATGGTCGCCAAAGAGAATCGTAAATTCGTTATTAAAATAATGAAGATTCAGTCGAATCTTCGGTATGCAAGAGGGTTACCTGGACGAGAGGAGCTTACGTCGAGGTAACGCTTCTGTAAATTATAGTCGTATTCCAATGTGAAATACAAGCTGATGTTCTTGTGATCAAAAACTACGTATCTGCAACAAACATATTGCCACCGAGAATATAATGAGTTTTCTGGAAAACAGGCAGAGAATTTGCATCCTAATCCACAACGACGATGTTCCCACTCACCCCCCGAGAATTGTGCGCAATGTTCTACAAAACTACGGAAGCTCAGTTTATTCTGGTCTCGGTTCGACTCCTTCGCACTGTCTCCAGATCTGACACTAAAAGAATTCTTAAATATACTTGATTCAGTTAACCAAATTCAATTACTAACGCTTTTGATCTACTTGATCTACTTGGTATCCGAAGGGTGCTGCCCAGAAGGGATCGTACTTCCTGACGACAAAGATGGATGCACTGAAAAAATTAATTGAATAAATTTTGCGAAGTTGAGCGCCCTAATTCAGGAACGGAAAATTTTAATTGCAAACCAATCAGAAACTTAGTGTGATATGAACAATTTGTACATGTGAGATTTGTTAGTTACAGTACATGGTTTTAAAAATACTTTTTGTGAAAAACAACAGCATTCGTGAGTAAAGGTGCCGTGAGGAAGGGATCTGTTTTTTATGAAATGTTTTTTCTGTTCTTCTTGGGAGTATTTGGTGCACTCTCGTACGCCATCCACTTGACTTCAGTTCTGCCACGTGTACTCGTGCACGTCTGTCCTTTTGAGTACACAAAGTCCGTGTATGAATTTTGTGGCTTGGCGAACTACAAGCTGTCGCAGGTAAGGGTTGCCACAATTTAGTCGTCCATTAACCATGAATTATGTGATGTGAAATTTGTGTCCAGAGTGCGTAAATAACGTTAATATATTTTTGGTTATTTATTTTTTCGATGCTAAAGACGATAATTGCGCGATGTTTAACAAGTAAATTACGGTCCATCGAGCGTATTGGGTTATCACTTTTTTGCAATACCCTGGAGCTAAGAAATAAATACATATGTGTATATATACAGGGTGTTCGGGAAAAAGAGGTGCAAGATTCCACCCCTACCATAACGTAGCAAACCAAACACTTTTCCCTGTATGAAACTTTGTTAAAAAAATTATTTTTGAGATATTAACAGTTTAATATTTGAAAGGGAGAAGTTTGAAAATTAAGTAGCCCACAAATAATTTATTTATGCATTTACTTCGTACAAATTGATACCACAGGTGTTGAATAAACAAGGTTTTTCGTGTGTCCCCAAAAATTGATGTGCATCGATATGAGTGGTGGAAAGTATGAACAATTTCTGTGAAGTAAATAGATAAATAAATGATTTGTGGGCAATTTTGTTTTTAGATTGCCTCCTTTCAAACATTCAACGGCACATATCTCCAAAAAACAATTTTTTTCGATAAGTTTCCTAGAGGCAAAAGGGTTTAGTTTTCCCCATACTGGTATGGATAAAGTCTGTACCTCTTTTTCCCTAACACCCTGTATATTTCATACAACACGAAATTTACGGTAAGGTATAGAGAATATCTGCGAACAAAAAATACCTGCTCATTAGACGGACACCTGAACGCATTTAATTCAGAAGAGAACGCGTGTTCGACGAGTCCACCAACTGGTGCACCTAAATCTTCAAACTAATCTCCAACTCTTCTAATGATATCCTCAAGTAGAATTCAAAAACAAATAAAACTACATGCTTTGTTCGAACCTACTAATGCACTTCCTAATTTCCATTAACTACTAGTTAAGCGAACTACACGACAAAGATCTTTTTTCCTCCCGACTCCGAAGGCCAGCTGTGAGTCGCAGCCGTCCGCACTGGCTTAGTTCAAACGCGTTTATGCAGATCGACTCATTTTGGACGTCATAGCCGCGCATGTCCTGCAGCGAATCTGCCTTTTAGTAGCTCGACGCGTCCCTTACTTCGTTGCTAAAGTTCTGGGCTCTCTTCTGACGCTCGAGAACTTTCGGGTCAATTACCAGCCATTTGCAAACTTTAACAGACGCCTAAGTGACGCGCAATTTGTTCCTTTCCGTGATTGAGTCGATGAAGTTTGTAGTGCTTACTAATGTTAAACGAGAACTTTACTCGCTGATTCTTGATAAAAGGCTTTTAGCTTTGGGTGCTGACTTTTGAAGCATTATTTAACGCAGTCAATTGAACGAATAACAGTAGTGTTGTAACTCAAAAGACTTTTATCTGTTCCATTTACCTGAGAAGTCATTGGCTCTTCAATAAAATACATGTATTTAATCCTTTAGAATATATATTTACTCATTTAACCATTAAAGATTAATGCACGTACCTATACGAACGTATCTATTACGTATGAGTAGTACATAGGCACTTGTTATATTGTTGAAGAATACAATATGAAAAAATTACTCAATTCCTCTATCATAGTTATGCTAAGGGATTACTGACCTCATAAGAGCTTAAAATGGGCCCCCCTTCTTCAAATGTATTCGTGTGCTGTAATAATTCGATTGTATTACTAATCGAAATGGGGAAAGAAAAACTATATCACGAATTCAGCCTTCGTGTCCCCAATCTCATGAGCTTTTTGCACCGCAAGTTGAATTTGACGAGAGGTTCGTGCCACAAATGTACTATACGAAGTATTGTACTATACGAGGTATTGTACTATACGAGGTATTGTACTATACGAGGTATTGCACAATACGAGATATTGCACTATACGAGGTATTGCACTATACGAGGTATTGTACTATACGAGGTATTGCACTATACGAGGTATTGCACTATACGAGGTATTGCACTATACGAGGTATTGTACTATACGAGGTATTGTACTATATGAGATATTGTACTATGCGAGATATTGTACTATACGAGATATTGTACTATACGAGATATTGTACTACACGAGGAATTAAATGTATTATGCGAGGTATTGTACTATACGAGGTATTGAAAATTTGCAGACAAATGTTACGGTTCATTGTGAAAACATTTCTTCTTCGTTTGCACGTTTATTTAGATTGTATAACTTTACCACACGGGCTTTAAAATACTTAAATGATCAAGAAGTCAAAAATTAAATGTTTCGGAGACCAGCTACACCTACAGTAAATCATTTCTGAAAAAAATTACAGAACAATTCAAAATACAAAATCTTATATTGCTAAAAAATTACTATGTACTCAGTAAAAACTTGCACTGGAAATGAACTATTTGTGTTATTTAAAACTGGTTTATCCTTTGCTATGTATAAAGATTCTAAAATTTTCAAATCTAAGCCATTAGCGGCAGGACATAAAATTTCAAAATCGTCTTCTGTAACGGGAGCAAAGCGCTGTTCACCATGAAGGCAGACAGATGAATAACTAGGCAGGGCAAGGGGCCCTCCGGTGCGAAAACTGACTAACGCAATCCTAACGTAGAATGGCAATATCGTCATACCGACATAGCCAGATGCACAATGTGCACAACTAAACTTGTAAGCAATGAAAACCTGCATTCGTTGTTGTGCCGTTGTCTTCGCCTTCGAAATTTTAATGAACATACGACCCAAGAAAGGTGATTTTCCTGATTATACGAGGTATTGCTCAGCTTAGCAGGGTTTATTTCGTTTATTCCAATTTTCTCAATGAACAAACTGTTTTTTTTAATTTAATTAATTTTTAACGATTTACTCAGCGGAAACGTCCCAGATGTTTGTCATAGCTGCCACATTAAAGCGGGAAACCATGAAGAGTCTCGAAAATATTTACTCGCCCTTGGATTTTAATTTTTTTTTAAACCTGAACACCAGTTCTCATCTTCAGACCGAGGGCTTCTGTGGTGGACATCGAGAGCTGCATCCCTTAAACTTGAACTGTCCAATGTACTTTCCCAATAAATAAATAGTTTGTACGTACAATTCTTTTCGGGTTCGAAGCTATCTTTGTAAGTTGTTCGAATGCTTATTAAATTTGAATTTCTTATAATAAGGTAACACATTGTTCACCATGCGGTAACTCCAATTGCAATAACGAAGACCAACACTACCCATTTACTACCATGATCACAGTAAGAATGCTTTACGATTCGTTCAAAGTTCCGTAAAAATCTTTCTAGCTGACCTGGTCTGTTACAACCCCCGTATTCTAATTAAAACTTATTCTTTGAAAGCTTCTTTGTTTAGCATGATGGAATAAATCAATAAAATAAGACACCGTCTCCAATCCTCAGTTTAAAATACGTAACTTACCAGAATTTTTGCGGTTGCTTACGCGAGTCAAGCTTGTTAATTTGAACTCCCATCGTCAGACCGACCCTCCGAACCTCAACCGCACATGCAAATGGCAATGCTGAACATTAACAAGAGCCCCAGAAATGGCTGCATTCAGGTATAATTGCGCCAAGCATTAGTACCTTTCCGGTGCACTGGCACTGGCCTGAAAAACTGCCCCTTCTTGCAGCTCCCTGCGCTGCGTGTTGCTCCAATTTGGCGCGTCAGACTTAAGTCTTGTCGGCTTCACCGCGCGTTGAACGAGCGTTGAGAAAGTGGGTCTCAGGAATATGAACTGGAATAAACTCCTCGCGGTCTTCCATGAAGAGGTTAATTTTCAACTCCTATGGTGGTTGCTGGATGTGTTTTTTTAGTGAAAAGCACGAGTCTCTCTCGTTTTTGTGATCTTCGTGGTTTTGCCTGGAACCTTTCGAAGATGGTATTGCTTGTTCTTTGTCTCCGCTGTGTAGGTTATTCTAGGGATTGGAAGGGAAAGGGGAAGTCCCGGGGCACTGCGGGCATATTTTTGCGTTAGTTTTATAAATATATAGCGCTCATTTGGATTCAAATGAATAATTATGGTATGCAGTTTTCGACGGGTGCCAAAACAAAACGACAATTTTGTCTCTTCCTTCAGGGTCCGACAATTGTCATTTCCTAACTCCCCTTATTACAAAGCAATAGGAAAAGCCCTTCGTTCCTGTGAAACTGTGCGTTCGTGTTTTGCTTGCAGTATATTTACTATTGGTAATACATTAAAAAAAGGTATATTTTTAACTTAATTGACCCAACATCACAAACTAAGTTCTAGCATTAAATTTAGTCTCTTCATTTAGTACAACTACAAATAAATCAGAAATTTCGATTTTATCTAAGGTGCAAGAAAAAAAGTGGAATTTCGCGACATAGTGTAACTACATTTCGTCTCAGAGTGAGGTTCTAGATAATATTGTCTTCCTTTGGGCCCATACTCTTCCGAAAACATAAGTAAGATCTTACTCCTTCATTTAGTGAAAGTAAAATAAGTAAAATCACACTTCTCAATTTTAATGAAAAGGTAGAAACATTATTCGAAAAGAGTTGACGAACTTGGTAAGGTAGGGTATTCAATACCACATAATTACTGACAGAACGCCTTAGTGATGTGTGACGAATGAAGGGTCTTGAAATACTTGAAATTGAACGAGCAGAGTTCAGGGTGAACTTTCCTCTTGAACTTATCTTAGTTGATGTTGATGTTATTTAATTACTCGATGGGTAATTACTCCTACTAGAGATCCTGTTACGAGTACCACGGGGTCCATTTTTGTCTCAAAATTTATCTAAGCCAACTAATTTCCTTTGAGGACTAATAACATTGATGTCCCTGGAGCGACGTTCCTCAGGTCAGCCACCAACTGTGAGAGTGTCGCACTTTGATTTAGTATTCTGAATGCTTCTTGTCGTTATCCCTAGGTTCACCATCATGGAATAGTCGTCGGTGATTAAAGTCTCTAGTGTTGTGTGATAGATTTTCTATTCAATTTCTGCCGAGGAATAAATAACATCTTTGAGCACAGTTAACCGAGCACATCAGAGGGGATTCTTCTGCCGACACACAGAAGAATCATGAAGTGAAACACTTCATGAACCTTATAGGAACCTTAGAAAAAAGTTTACTTTCTCCCTCGCTCCAGAATGCCCAGGTCCCGGAATATCTCAACCTGAACTCGTTCTCTTCTTGTTCCTCTGTTGAAAGCCACGTCGGGGGAACCATCACGTCGGGGACGTATCTTGTCTACAGGAATCCTTAAAGCAGCATCTGGCCGCGGACCTTCATATTATTATCTAAACAAATTATGCTCAGACGCCGCAGCTGCTCATCCAGGACCTCGAGATGGAAGAAAAAAGTCTGCTTTGCATCTGGGGAGCCTCAGTGACTTTGACAGGGCTTCTTCTTTTGGAAATCTTAGGTGTAATTTTTGTTCGTACCGACAGGCATTTATGTAATTTAAAGTGTTTTTGTAGCGTCTGATCCTACATTTGATCCCAAGCTTGACCCATACGTTAAACTTGTTTCATTTTAATGTATAGTAAAGGTTGAAACTGTTCTTTGGTTTCAGCAAAAGATCTTTCATGATCGATACTCCTCATTGCACAGCCTTCCCCACACCTTTAAAATGACGGTAAATCTCTAATGAAATAAGCTTAATTTTCTGTATCAATGATACGGTGTGCCTTCTCTGACCCAGTCTCGCTGATTAGGAATACGGACCCGCGAATCTGGACCCGGGAATTTTCTCCTATCTTATTCCACCAGTGCGTAAATAAATGCTGACTCACAAAAAGCGAACATATGCACTAACATCGCGTCTTATTATATGCGTACCATAGATTTTCTTCACTCTTTGAATGACACAATAAGCTAATCTGGGAGTTACACCTGAATCTTTCAAGCCCTCAGTATGGTTTAATTAGTGGTTACGTTGTTGAATAGAATCCAGTTCCATTGATTCAGTGGTAGTTTTTAGCCGTGCCTAAGACAAAACGAGCCAAAAACCCTCCATTCAACTCCTCTTATTCACTTAATTTTCTGCTTCAAAAATCTCAGAAACTTGAATGAAATTATTCTGCTTATTTATGGCTGCTCTTTCTCAACTGTTGAATTATTTTGAGAAGGGATGGTGATGAAAGAGGGGGAAAGCGGGAAAGAGAGGGGCTTCGCGGTGCAGTGCAGCGCGCTTGCCTTCCTCAATGGAGGCCCCTGGTTCGATCCCGGGCTTGCGCTAAAACGGATTTTCATGTAGGCACGGAGTGCTTCCCTTAAGAAAGGAAAATTATGCGACAGTCCCCACAGCACTGAAGTGTCCCCTCAGTAATTATAAGGTCTTTAAGATTTAATGTGTCGCTGCATTTCTAATTGATTGATATAAATTCTCGTAACAGGAACACTGTAATGCCATCTTGTTCGCCAGATTTCTGCATATGTATTTTTTAGGAAGTGATTCTATCTCACCTTCAATACTCTTCCCTCGTTTCTAATTTAGGGGCAAATTTCTAATGTAGCAAATAGTTTCTTCTCTCACCCAACCCAAATTTCCTTGGACGCAATTCTTCGTTTCCCATAGTGAAGAAAATCCGTGACGTGCTTTCCTCACTACTCATGCGTGTGGTACAAAAGAAAGTTCAACTTACGTTAATATATATAGACATATACAGGGTGTCCTAGAAGTAACCGACCCTTGCGTTGATGAGTGGATACGACCCTAGCACGACCCTAGCACGACCCTAGCACGACCCTAGCACGACCCTAACGCGACCCTAACGCGTCCCTAACGCTCTGTGCCTTCATCCTTGTTTAATTGAAGCTCTCCCCTACCGAAATTCGGCATCGGGCAAGTTTTCGACCGACGCAGAACTCCACTTTCCCTCTCCGGCGTATTGTGCTCGGCCTGTACGAGTAAATGGAACGACGGGGCCTCTGCCACTAACACGACTCGTTCAATACATCAATCGATGAATACAAAAGTTGTGTAATACAACTTTTCTTCCATAACGAGTGCTCGCAACTTGTAAAACAGAAATCTGATCCGTCCACAGGGTGTCCACGAAAAATGTATTCACTGTTTTTAAACGTTGATATTAATTTGCATCTATGATACGATGTGATTCTATCTGTTTATCAAAATATGAAGAGTTTACGAAAGTACTGATACTTATTGAGCTGCATTTTGAAAAGATAAAAGCCGAAGAAATGTATTAGATTTAAACTTTCAAACGGTATAAATATATCATCTATATATTAATACGCTTGTATCTACCTACCGTTCAGTCACGATTCGTCTTTTTTCAAGTGAAATTTCAGGTCTCGAGCGAAGTATCCTGTATACGGGTTGCATGTTTTGCTATAAAAAAACAGTCTTCGCGGCACATTTTCAATTTCCCTAATAGAGTTCAGACTATTCGCATCATCAAAAAGAAAATTGCGTCCAAGACCGGACTATCTCTGCCCTGAACCTTTAACCTCTGTCCAGCACTTGAGAGGACCACTTCTCATGGGCTGCTTTATCTAAAATTTTATTTAGTTTTACTTAGTTTATTAAAATTTTCGTGAAACTTTCACGCGTCCTGCTAGTATTATTAATATTTGAAATCAGTGGATACATTTTCCCTAGACACCCTGTGTAGTAGATGGCTGCGCATGCGCAGGACACATGGCCACACGGTCTGATACATTTCTTGTTAAAACAAGAAATTGAGCGAAACGAAATTGAGAATAAGCAAAAGTATTTTGATTCCATACGCGCCGTTAATTTGTTTATATTTTACTTCATATTAAAAATGTGTTACACCTGAAAAATTGTGGTGGAGAATCCTGGTGTAGAATTTTACGTTGCTGAATCCGTGTGAGTAATTTTCCCGTATTAATAAACCTGGCTCCAAAACTCGTACTGAATTCAACGCGTCTAATAAAATTACTCATTCGGCAACAGTCGCAAACACACCAAATTGATGGCCAAGTTTTCGCCAATGCTGGAGACGGAGATGGGAAATACGAGATTGACTGACTGTGCGTCCCGGTAATAATTAAAATATTTTTCTCTGAATCTCAGGCCCCTTCCGTCAAAAAATTTTATGCTTGTCAAATTTCTATCTGTCAAATGTGTCCTAAAATTAACGAAATCGTCCTGAGTTAATTGTGCAAAAAATCATTTTTGATTATACGACATAACCTTTTATCTGAGACTGATGACTCGAGCAACGCATATATACATTCATTGCTTAGTTATAGTGCCTCTTCACTATTCCCATTGTGTTGTTGAAACTTTTCATTTACGGCGCAGCATGTCATAAGTCCAAAATTTTCGTTGTTTCGCCCCTTGAAAACGCACGCTGCTTAAGCGTGCGAAAGCTTGGGTAATAAATTAAAAACCCAGTGGATGTTTACGAATCTTAACCTACAATATGGATCCTGGGCGTCCCTTATTCTAATAAATAATATTCCCATTGTGCTATTCAACATCAACCTTCCATCAACTCCAACGTCAATCACGCACACTGAAGCCTTCCTTTCGAGACCATTAGAAGGTGGAGCTGCCATCCCCCACTATCCCTGGTCCTGGAGAACGCTCCCTGGTTGCGAGCGTAGGATTAGCTGTGATAGTTACTTCTTTTTAAGAGCCGCCAGGGCCATAAATGCAACAGTAAAGACAGCTATCAGCCGTGCAAGAGTCCACTGCATAGAGTGGAGAAATCACCGTCGATTCCACCCACGAGCTCCTCACACAGAACGAGTGTCGGGTGTTTGGTCAGCATCCCCACCGTGGCCTTTGTTCAAGGGAACGCGCGTAATTGTACGCGGTAATTGTATGTGTCCTACGTGCGTTGGAGTTCTCAAGATGGAAAGTCACGCGGGGTTCTTGTGGTAAAATCTTAATTCACGACTCTTCGAATCGTGACCCAAAAATTCGGTCGCTCAGCCACTCGGTGGTCACCCAGGGCTCACCCCCTTTTTATTGCACCGTGTTCATGCTATACTTTATGCCATTAGTAGTTTTACGGCAGTTATAAGCGATGCTTCCTGCGTGTAATTTCTTCCTGAATTCCTGAAAGTGTGTTTATGTCGCTGGGGAGTGCACATGCGCGTCTATGATTGTCGATCTGTACAGAACGTGGTGTGGTCGTCCGAAAAATAAGAAACGATTTTGGTTTTCTTCGAGAACCATATGGTTGATACTTTTAAGACAATCATCTGTACTCAGTTATTTTGTAATAAAGTTCCCAGGGTGAATTTTGAAATGCAACAGGAGTCCGAAAATGTTTAAAACCTCCAAGCCTACGCAGAAAATCTTCCCGTAGACTTTGAACTTGCCGATCCTTGTTAGGGTTGGAACCTATAATGCTTCACTTCTGTGTTCAACATTTTTATGTTTTCCGAAGTGTCATCATAGCTGCTTCATATAAGTGAATTATTAATAAAACCTATTTACGTTAGGAAACTGGAATATTAGGTGAATTTTTGGGAGTTTATTGAGAATAATAGGGCTAAAATAATATAAAACATGTCAAATGTTACTGAGCCCTTCGTTTGATGATTGTCCATTACAATTAGTTATACACAAATTATGGTGAAGTACAGACCTTTCTCAGTAAAGACCCTTGCAAAAGAGCGCTTTCGTAAATGGATAAAGCTTGAATTTTTTCGAGGAACGTAAATCAAATTGGTATGAATTCTATAAAGAATCGACAAAGTTTACGGCATTAATGCCCAAAAAAAATGTGGTGTTTACAAGTTAATTCTACGATTTGAGATGACAGTTAAGTTCTGGAAAATGAGGTTTCCTCTGGAGAGTTACGGCGTCAAAAAATAACTAACATTAAGATTACTTAAAATATAACGGATAAAGATCCAAGAAAGAGCTATTTGCACAGCTCAATACTAGATAAATCATATCGTACAGTAGTAGCGATCTGCTCAGCACTAGATAATTCATAATTCTTATCGTACAGTAGTCGTGATCGTAACTAAACGAGCCAAGATTCATGAATTTCGAGAAAAGATCACAAAAACTCCGGAAAAAAATTCATATTTCCTCGTGCATCGGAATAGTAACTGATCTGATTAACGAGGACGCTTATGTGAAAACCTATGCGCGTAAGAGAAAATATGCTCAGAAATTTTAAATTTTCATACCTTATGAAACTGAAAATCTACTAATTAAATTCAAACTACGCTTAAGAGTGTCAAACTTTCAAGTGTATCCCATCACACGTACGTAAAAGTTTTAATATTTACGTATTTGTCGCTCTTTGGAGACGCGGGCAGGACTTCTAATACTTACCTGCTGCGAGTGCGTGAGAGAACGGTGATTCATCCCAATTCCATTGCTTCTTTCCAGGAGGCTTGAGAAATTTTTCAACAATCAGCACGTTGCTTGTGGGCTCCATGGCGTACTGCTAGCGTGCTGGCCTCGTAACCGAGAGGACCCTGGTTCAAATCTCGGCTCAGTCGAAGGCATTTTCACGTTAGCAGGGAGTACTTCCCTTGGAAAAGGAAATTTAAACCACACATTCCTCACATCCCTCACCACGCCAGTAGTTGTAAGGCATTGAAAACCCAACGGTAAAACGTGTTGGAATTAATAAAGGTTCTTTGTGCATTATTTAAACGTAAAACGTTATTTCTAAATAAAAAGCTCTAACCCTCATAAGAAAAGAACAACCTTACATAAAATTTCTTAAAAGTTGTGAGAAAAACGTAGCCTGTTACTTTCAACTAACCATTATTTTTGAATACTTCCTTTCTTATCTTTCGAACTATCATACCAAGGTATTTATCTTTTCATTTCGATGCTTGCACTGTATAGCAATGCGAATTATTTTGTAGTTTACTCGTGTAGTATATGATTTTATGTCCATTAATCTATATATCATAACTTGAGCTACGCATTCGGTGGCCGGCTCGTCCAACAGCTGAGTTTTATTTCATAGTCAAGTTTTCTCCATCGCAACAACGTTTGGTTCCAAGGAAATTTTCATTATATCATGAACCGAATTTTCCTTCCTCCCATCTATTTTCATTGGAGTTGAGACTTTTTGCAGCGGGAAGGCGGTTGGGTTTTTGCCATGTTTTGCAGCTCCACCGTATTGTAGCGTTTTCTCAGGTCGCTTCGGCCGCTTTTCAAAAGAGCCATCAGTCGAGTTTTCCTGTTTTTTGGCAGCCATTTTAATTCAAGTAAAAAAACGCTCGGGAAGGCTTAAGAGCTGTGATTTATTGACTTCAACGCTCGGCTAAAACGGGGCTTTCTGGCTGCTTCATTTGAGGTCTAGCGAAGCTAGGGTCTGCTCATAGACGGCGGCTCAAGTCGGCTAAGGCATTAATTTAATGAATTTTACCTCATAATGAGCTGCATGGGGAGACAAAATGGCCTCTATGTGCTAGCCATGCCTATTGTGATATCTATACGCACCCCTCGAGGGGACATAAAATAGCCAACAGAGTTAGGTTAGAAACGTTTGTATCTTCCATGCTATATGGACAGACGTTTCCTGTGTGGAGCGGGGGGAGGAAGCTGGTGTCATTAAACTATGACCATGTCATTCTTAATTTGCTGTTTCTATGGGCTTGGTATCTTATGTGAGAACACACCTTGCGCATAGATTCCCCGTTTTCTCAANTTGGATAACATTCCATGTCTATGGATAGCTTCAAACTAGCTAGTAATCTTTTATAATGGTTAAAATAGTTCATACTGTGAAACACAATCTCAGTCGTACTTTTCAAGTGAGGCTAGTATTCCGTTTTCTTGAACATCTCGTCTCATTACGCTGCCAACTGTAGCAGAAATTTGGAATTATATGTTCACGAGCCGTCAATGAGTCGAGTTTCACCCGAGGTAGATCCACCCATACATTCACAAGCCGTAAATGAGTCGAGTTTCATTCTAGATAAGTCCACGTGAAACTAACAGTCATGTGTTTCAGATGGGTGGTATTTTTTACGCGACACGTGGGACCTCCGACGGTGGGACTTCGACGTAGTGCTGACGAAACTGCACGCAGAGTTTGGAGTGTCTCCGTACTTCCGGATCACAGTCGTGCCTGATCCATACAATGAGGGGAAGAACATCATCAAGGTGGGTAGCCTGGATACTAGAGGACCGGACGCGGTTACTTTGTGTGACCTTTCATAATGAAGGTAGAAACACATTCTAGGTGGATGATCTTCAACATGAAGACAAGGTTCTCATAAAGGATTTCCTTTAAATTAAAGTTCATCCAAGGGGATGAACTTTTATAATGAAAGTAAAAAATCTTCAATATCGTCGGCATGAAAAGAAGGATGTCATCGAGTTTGGTTGTTTTGAAGGCGAAGACGTGATTGAGGTGCGTCATCATTATAAAATAGACAACAATACTTGAAGGTGAGTAACTCTCATCACGAGTCAGTAGCACCTCAGGTGAGTAACAAAGATATCATGAGGTAAATTGCCTATAACGTGGGAACTGGGGAATGATCAATTTTGGTGATCGTCGCTTTAAAAGAGATGCAGTCGGTATCGAAAATTGAAGAAATATTGATTTTAAATTAATTATTACTAAATAAATTATTATTTTGATATTAAATATTAAAACCGAAATATTTACAAATATGAACTCAATTATCATGAAACTTTTACTGAATATTATCAAGTACGGTACTTTAATTTTCAGCAAATTTTCAGGTTACCAAAAATAATAAAAAAGTAGTGAAACCTTTTTAATCGAGTGTCAAAAAATCAAGGAACAAAATCAATTTTTTAAATAAATACGAACGGAAAAAAAGAACACATATGGTTATTTTCCATGTTTAGCACAGCGACCTTCCTTTTCAATCACTGCTGCGCATCTCCACTTAAGTGTTTCAACAAATCCGGTTACCCGTCAACGGCACTCATCGCCTATTCCTCTTGCAATTTCAACCACAAATCTCCAACATTTGCTGGATCTCTTGTCATGACATCCTCTCCTAAAATCTTCCACGAGTTTTCTAGGGGGTTCATGTCCGGACTCTGAGGAACCTAGTCAATATATACCTTTTGTTTAATGTTTTTCTATAATAATTCATAACCAGCTCTGCTTCTTGGCAGTGAGCTTTATCTTGCTTAAACACAGGATTTTCAATTCTGGAATTCTGCAACAGTAGTGCAATATTTTTCTACTATATTCTTGTATACAGAACATTAATTTTACCGTTTAAGCGTACAGTGGGTCAAAGAAGTATTCGTAACGTTCGAGAAAA
>VOMN01026631.1:0-12020 GCA_014899125.1 Orchestia grillus
GGTGCGAGATAGTCTGAGTTTCTGAAGCGCTGCTTTCACTACCACTACTACTAGAATATTACTCACGGTGTACAGCTCCCCGTCCCCATGAAAGGTGATCCATAGAGAGCGAATAGAAGGGAACATTGAGTATGGACTATAGAGACCGTAGATTCTATGCACAAGGCGTGTTCCCATACAGGATCAATTACGCATAGAAACATCAAGTTACGAAGGAAGAGGAAGGAAATACCAAGAAGAGATAGCAAAGAAGGTCTACAAATTGAAAAAAGCAAAGTGAGCACGAAAGACAAAAGTCCCGAAGACTTATCTGCAGCTGTATAACCTAACAGTGCTCCCTAGGGACACAAAACACCAGCGCTACAACACACATATACTCCCATCGAATATTGGGACGCGGTCAAACGTTTGACCTAATGTCGATGTAATACGCGTTAAAATTCTAAAATTCGAAATTTTTGTGATACGTGTTACAATCCTATAATTATACTTTTTTTTTAAACCTGCCAAGTGCGATAGCTCAAAACAAATTCATATCTTTACTTCGAAGTTATTTAGTTCACAATATTGTCGTGGGAACTTGAAGAGAAAATTAGGTTATACGGCAGACACATGATTTTCAAATCCTAGCATGGCTGGTCGGGACCGTCAAACCCGGACGCACCACGGTCAGTGACAAGCCAGTTGAATGCTACGTGCACATGCATCACAACTCTTACAAATAACAAACAGTTGAACCTCTCATTTTCTGTCCGAAGAAGAGGCACACTTACGGACATCGGAGGCAACGGTCATATCAGCTGGTCTGAACATGAGGTCCATCAGCCGGTGTCTGGTACGAAAGTAAACATAGAATAGTCACACAAAATGCATCAACGCGTAATCTCTCTTTTCAATCAGTCCATTAAGGAGAGAAATGTAGTGAACATTTCAAAAAATAGACTCGGGACCGAGGGACCGTCACGAGCCCTAAGGGAGAAAGAGGCGCCTACTTCGCTGCCGCCACCGATCACAGGCAAAAATTTCAAATCTGGGTTATCTTTTGATTAGTATGTGCGCGTCTCGCACGCTAGGTAGGCGGGAAGTACAGAACGAATAGCCAGTTTTTTTATTAGGAGCTTGGGTCAATCTGAAGATGACATAATGTATGCCAAAGAAAACAACAATCTTCACCTAAAGATAACGGGGATCCCACTCTAAATTAGCCAGTCAAGAAATACTGATAAACAATTCCCATACGTCCACTACTTCTAGGGAAGAAGAAAATGTTATAATGGCAGAAACAGAGCCAGTAATACAGTCGACACCACAGATGCTAACTCGTCACACGTACTACCTTGGGAACGCGATTTATCAGGAATGAGCCATGAATGACCTGCCTTCATTTGATGGCTCAAGAATCTCCGATATCAGGAGACTTGAAAGTGTTGGACCCAAATGAAATCGAATGTCCGAGTCCTCCAAAGTTCAGGACGAAAGACGGCGAATGTACATTTCTGTGCCTCAAGGCATCGGCTGATGAGAGAACTCGCGTCTTGAAATAGGTATCAGGTTATGGCTAAGGTATGTGCGAACGAAAGTCAAAGATAACGGGCTAGAATTTCCTTCATTGCAGATGCGAAACAAGGGCACGGCTCCAAGATGTGGCAAACCGTCCTACGGGGATGAAGTAATCGCGATAAAGTTGTAGCAACAATAGGTGGAATAAAGAGGACCAACACCGATATCCCTACCCATGTCGGAGATTGATAGCTCCCAATTCAGTTACGCCGAAGACTCCACTTCAGAAATTTGCCACCGTTCCTAACGAGTGAAAAAATTGAAGAATGAAGAGGAAAATATGCAAGGAAACAGTATGATGTATTGGTGACACCCACAAGAAAGAAGAGTTTTGAGGGGAATGATTTAATTCATAATAGCTATCTAATACGATTGAGTGACATGAAGCAAGTAACTCCAAGGAAGTAATTCGCTAAGTCAACCGAACAATTGAGAAACGCTTTCATTCTAACTTTCACTCACTATGATCAACTTAAGACATGTCGAGAAAATAAATCCAACGAATCCCAGTGAGGAACCTTTTTCGTCACAAAAAAGCTCCGGAATTCGTACTGCACAGACCAGCGAGCGCCTCTCTCTCTCCCTCCCTGCGGTGGTGCAATGGGCACTACTGCACAGTGTACCTGAGCGACATTTAAACGAGCGGTAGTCGAATAGTACTTAGATAAACGGTCTAAAAAGTTATTTTTCAAACCTATTTTTCAACGGGAGACCCGGTATCAACGAGAAATTTTTGTAGCTTATGTTTCCACCGGTAAATTCCGGTGGAAACGTACATGAACTCGTTCAAAACATTCTGCTAGTTTCGAAACTTCAGGAGTAGCATGAGAACTTTCTGACCGCCACTCCCATACTCGACGACCGACAAAAAATTCGCGCGAAATTCAGTGCTTTGCACGCACGCCTGCACGGATACGTCAAACGTGCTCTCAAAAGCTGGTATTTAAACGGCTTAAAACGAGCATCTGAAAGGACTGAAACTTCCTATCATTTATAGGTCAGCACTGGAAATTAAAGACTAATTCATATATTTGTAGAATTTAGCCCCCCGTGGATCCGACCTCAAGGAAAAAACGACTCGGTTGCGCTTACATTTCAAATAACGGGTAAGAAAATTCGTGTTTAAAATGACCACACATAAAAAAGGATACGAAACAAAACGAACAAACATAATTTTATTGTACACTGTTGAATCTGCGATAACAAAATCTTCTCTGGCACCCACCATACAAATTTGTCACGACCGTCTGGAGTAATACGAATCTAATTTCACACAAAGTATGAGTATTGAGACAGACAGTAGGTACTGTACACTCAAATCTATATATGATTACAAACTCAAGTACAACTGCACTAGTTACCAGTTCAATGAATCGGTGAAACACTTAATCAGTTAACAAAAAGAAGGTTTAATACAGTCAAATATGGAAAAGTAAGCACAATCTGGTGACCAATAAGAAAGCTAACTGGAGGTTCAGGGAACCAATGGAAAGGGAGAACAGCCGAGGTCAAATGGGGAAAAAACACCAATAAAATAAGAGGAAAGACCGAGCAGATAGTTAATCACTAGGTTCGCCACCTCATTCTAAAAATCATCGAGGATTCAAGGTGCATTTCAATTCTCAAATCTAAAATTCATGGCTCCCAGGAACTGGACCGAAGCCACGTCTAACCGGGACTTAGCGACACATTTGAGTTTATTTCTTTTAGAACGGTCTATTGACTTCAGAAGACCGTTTCTAGATCATATCTTTGAGAACAAATAACCCTACATTGTACCAAATAAGGTTCCATTGAAATAGCTTACCATAACCATGTTAAACGAGTCCGATTACAGAACATTAAATCTAGTGTACTCACAGCCTAACTCAAAAATTCACATCCATTGATATACCGATGCTCAAGAAGCATAAACATATTTACAAAAAACTATTTCGGCGATGATAAAACAACGAGGACATCCATACATCGACTTGACAATACACTTAGTTCCGTTTAAATGGTATATAAGTAATTTCCCGCATACTCAATGCAGCCTCAATAGCAATACTACAAGAGCTGCTCATTTGGAAGCTCCAGGGTTCCAGTGAGAAAAGAGTCTAGCACAGCACTGCACTCTAAACGCCAGAGAGAGAACCTCTCAAGTAGATTTTTAAGGCGGTGAAAGCAAGGTGGTTTTTACCAAAGAAGTAGACGCAAGGGGTTACTGTCGTAAGAGTTAAAACGTGTATTCTAAGAAAAATAGGCTAATCGTGCCAACGAATCTCGCACGAGGAGCAACCGATACCAGGTACTAGACAAAAAAGCATGCGTTCAACTAAAAATAAAATTACTCATAACATCTTACCAACGGACTAACTTAGACGAAATTTGAACGAATGTTACAATGTGACGAAGCGAAAGCGTTACCGACAATACAGTGGGCAGGCCGGGGAAAGCAGAGTGCCCACCATACGTCACAGGCCCAAGAAGCGACTCTGAACACGCGTGCCAAAAAGCAAAGCTGAGGCACGAGGCTCGTATTTCCACCGCAGCGGTAATTCCATGAACTCCACCGATTACTTCTATTCATAGCAGGTACTCATTAGCGTCAGTTGACAACCTTCATTGACACGTTTCCTGAGACGATACGGTTTTCAAAGGGTAAAATGACCCATAGGTGAGTTCCATCGCAAGAAACGGCTTAACGAGATTTTTCATTATGTGCATCGCCTAAAAAGTTGAAGCTCGTGAAAGTTAAGCAGCCTCCAACAGACCGCGACAGAGCCCTGGAATGCCTTCACGCTCGTGAAAATCTAACCTTGAATGAAACGTCCCAACGAGTGTGCCCTTTGAATAATTGACTTGCGAGAGCTCTGTGTGCGGCATTTTCGCCTTCTACATGAGAAGTACAAAATCTACGCACACAATGAATACTAGCGTACCACTGACACAACATTTGGACTGCTGCTGCACGCAAAATGCTTCATTTCCTCTGCGTACGTACAAGAACTTCCACTTCAAAATCAGAGCTTCATGGACTGGAATGCTGACCCTCATCAACTGACGAAATCTTCGCGAGGAGTTCTACCGAAAAATGTCTATACTCGTTAGCTTTGTCTCCGTAAGAATATTTACGCAAACTGATACGAAGAGGAGGTTCAACAAACACTAACATGTCCCACGAAGCATGGCAGAACCAAATGACAGGCACTCAGCCAGTCGACTCCAACTCACATATGGGAGGCTCTCTCTTTCTTTGATCAATTCGAGACACTATTCGTATTAAGTCGAAGTTAACAGCTATTCTCCAGAAAATTATACTGGCCCCAGGTAAACTTCACTTCTTCAATCATGTTTCAAATGCGGAATCTAGCGGCAGGCCTGATCAGCTGAAAGGAGCTCTGGTGATCGCTTACCTGACTTCGACAACAGGAAATAACTGGCTCAGGAGACTGCAGCCATGACTCGTAATTTAATCAGGACCAAACAAAATATCAGGAAAAAAGTTTACTCTGATAAGAGCAACTATCAGGAAAAGCACCGAAATCGAACTAGCGACACTCACACAACCGCAAGGGAGGAGTTGACCATCGCTGGTCACACAAGCAGGCCCCAGCCGTTGATTACCTGGTCAGAAAGACGGGCTTCAGCGACACAATCGCTAGCTCTGAGACTGGCCCCTCCAGCAGTTGATTACCGCTGTTCAGAAAGATGGACCCAGCAATTGACAATCAGGAAGACGAACCCCAGCAGTTGACAATCAGGAAGTCGAGCCCCAGCTGTTGAAAATCAGGAAGACGAGCCCCAGCAGTTGGCAATCACTAGTCTGAGACTGCCTCGGCAGTTGACTACCACTGGTCAGGAAGACGCGTTACGTCTGCCCGCCAAAATTAGCTCACCCGCCAGTAGCCGAGAGATAACAACGAAGATACCAATTAAGCAACAGAGCTCGCACACGTCCAGCAACACAAGAATGCCTGCCCCTATTCCGAAGAGCTTAGTCGCTTTGGATTACAAGCGACATGATGCGCTGTAAAAATTACTAAGGTGCTTCAAGCAGAACTGATGTTTCAAGAGACGTAATACAAGCGTCTCAACGACACGTGATGTGGCATGCGAGGTATTTCTCTTTTCTCGAGACCAGCGCGAGAGGACGCAGGCTCGAATAGCAAGGGTAGCTCGCTACGGAGTGCTATGCATGGTTAACCTATCTTAAGTAACACTGCATTTCGAAAACATAGCTCCCCACAGTATACAAGTCGGAGGTGTGCAGGGTTAAGGAAGCGAATAAAGACTCAATTGTTCCTACACAGATCAACTTTGATGTACAGAGGCTTCACTGGCAGATGATCTGTAGACATTGCAAGGCACTGCACACAGAGGGCGCAACCGGTCTCTATTTACACACACTCGATGTATCGTACCTTGATTATACACTAAAACGCCTTGAGCTCTAAAAGATGGGTCATTTCTTAGGACTATCTGAATCGCTCCACAGATATCCTTGATGAATACGAACAGGTGTCGCATCTGAAGAAGGCTTCAGATATCATTTTCAAGCTTTTCTCAACGAGTAGAAAATCCCACATAAACATCCACAACGACATCCCGAACGCGCGATTATTGAAATCGTCAAGCAGGTTACTACTTTTTTTAACGTCTGCGTGATGCTTCCCATCGAACAGCAAACACGTCAACAACCCCACCCTTGATTAACTCAGCCAAAAAAATCCGGCGCAACCCGGCTAACACTAAAGGTTAACACACACTCGACGAGAGAACAAGGCCTACTTTAAAACGCTTCATTTTACATATTAGGCGTTGTAAAATTACTGCTGCATTCACACACGTTCATCCAGAGGACAAGACAAACTTTGAAACGTTTCATTTTACATATTAGGCGTCCTTTAATTACTGCTGCACGAGAGACATGTGGATAGTAATATCCGAGACTTCACGCATCTTGTTTAAAGAGCCGCAACATGATCTCTAAGAATGGGAAAGCTAGAGTCTTACTCAGACCGACCAGACGTTGGCGCAGAGGCAACAAGATTCGACACATCAGCGGAACACAAGACCTCTGTAGAAGAGGCTGCGTGACAAGCGTCCCACGCTAAATCACGGTAAATACTTTAAAATCACAGAATATATTTTTCACTTCAGGTAGCAAGGAAATAAAGCAATCGTCAGAGAGTAGATACCAAAAATATACAGCCGGCTGCCTACAGTTGCGATTCAAGCCAAGGATATGAACATCGCCTAGACGCACTGAAAACGACAACGCGATGTTACGAGGCTTCCATTGCATCAGAGCTTCACAGAAGAGCCCACTTACAAGACAAGAATTTGCCCACTGAAATAGAGCAGCAGAGGACAGCGACATAGGTCTCGGGCTTGTAATGAAAACAAACTAGAATGGGCAGTGATGTAACACCAGAACCGATGCCTTTGCAGAAGAAGCATTATGAACATTTTCATGTCAAACATTTCTACAATCAGGTTTCCATCACTGTTTCTGGTTGGTTTAGCTAATCATTAATTCAAGTGAAACTCTAAGAAAGAATTGGTCCAAACGCTACCACTGTGTCTCAAAATTTGGATGACTTACTTGGTACATACCGCATCAACCAACAATGCGATAATGTAGTCCATTAAATAGATGACACAAGAAAAAAAAATCCAACTTTGATTTCAGCACCACGATTCGCCTGCTCAGTAACGAGGAAGCGCCAGTAGAAAGTAAATTAAACTACAATAAACTCTCGCGTAAGCATTGCTGACTAGTGGCTAGTAACAGTGGACTTGTTAAAAAAAAATCACAATTACGCGATAAACCGACGAGAACAGCCACTAATAACGTCTCATGAACATATCTACGAGGAACACGAATGCCCCAAGATAGGCTGAAAGAGAATTTTTTTTGAGCATCGATCTGGGTAGGGCATATGTTATTGAAAGCTAGAAAACGTCCATTTACAGTGAATCTCATGACGCCAGGCAACAGAACTCGCCCGGACCCCGCCCTGATAGGCAGAAGGCGAATAAGTAAAATGGCTATTTACAACTCATTTCGAGAAAATATCAGGCTAATCAGTTACTGACCGTCTCCAGTCAAACAATGTATTTCCCGTGCTTATTCACTCTGAATTCTTCTCGTAGGAATAGGCTAAGACCGACTCGTCTAGACCGAGCAAGCACTGTTCCATTAAAATAAACCAACCAACCACACTCGAACAGCACCAACACAATAAAAAACAGTTGAGAGGAGGACTCACACTCGAAGAAATGCTCAGAAATACTGAGGAGAGAGAGCACTTGTGTCTAGTGGTTATATTGCAGAAATCAGACGTTTAGCTGGATAAGAGAATTTTGCGTTACAGAGAAGTTGAAGTCCAACCACAGATTTTCAGGGGATCCTAATTTCTCACTCCTCATCTCGAGGCAAAAAGCAGCACTCACAATGAGAGGTCATCTAGTCCTTCAGCAAAGTGGACAATTTGTGGTTAAAAAAACTTACGATAACATCGACTAAAATCAATAAAAAGCACTTTTGAGACGATTTAAATTTTCAAAATGAGGAAAAGAAGACGAGATGAGGCTCTTCTGACGAAGCTTCATTCACCCTTCAAGAAATAGAGCACTCTTTGTCAAACACCAAGAGAAGACGCCTTTCTTTCTGCTGGCATATCGAGCCCCAGTTATACGCATGAAAACTCATAGGCAAGCTTTAAAAGCGATCATTCTTGCGATGCTGCTCGATTCTACTAAGAAGACGGGAGCTTCTCAATGGAGGTGGCGAACACGAAGTCTTTAGGGAAGAGGTCCTTGGCACGCGGAATCATCAGTTTGTATGCCTGCCTAATGGTGATTTCAGCCACTCCAAGAACTTCGCCAATCTCCGCTGGTGTCTTCGGTTTCGCAGAGGCCTGTCGTGCGAGACGGGGGCGTTAGCAAGTGAGAACTGTGCAATGAGCTACTCATTGAAACGCAGATGAGGGTTGAAGAAGGCCCACGAGTGTCGTTAAGTGGATGGATGATGGAAGAATTTGGATGAACTGGGTGAAAGCTTGGCTGAGAGGGTGAAAGCCTGGCGGAGAGGGTGAAAGCCTGGCGGAGAGGGTGAAAGCCTGGCGGAGAGGGTGAAAGCTTTGTGGAAAGGGTGAAAGCCTTGTGGAAAGGGTGAAAGCTTTGTGGAAAGGGTGAAAGCTTTGTGGAAAGGGTGAAAGCTTTGTGGAAAGGTTAGAAGCGTTGTGGAAAGGGTAGAAGCTTTGTGGAAAGGGTAAATGAATATATGAAGAATCGATCTGAGTTGGAACAGATGATTGGGAGAGTAAATGATTATTGTGAGAGTAGATCATGATTGTTAAAATTCATGATGTTTGTCATTGGTTATACTTCATAAAAGTCACTATCAGTTACATATTAACAATTCGAAGTGCATTGGTTCGAATTCGACCTAAGTACCAGCCATGATTGCTACATACGTCCACTCAACTCCGATGCATGGTTCCAGTAGTCAGGAAATTCACCCCATAGTTTCCCATACACGTCTCTCAAGCTCTCAGCATCTTCATATGTCAATAAAAAACACTTGTCTCTTAAGGGTGAGTGTCTCAAGCACATGCACCGCATAGTTTTGAGAAATTAACAGTTTGAGGCCACTAACGTGCTAATTCCCATCGAGTCTTTAACCTACACGAACAGCTAACATGAAAAACAATAATGCCATAAAATGTAGAAAGAATAAATGGCAAGCATGGTCCAAAATGTACATTGATACCATAAAATAAGCAAATGATGCACAGTGAACACAGCGCAAAACGTGTATTGATGCCATAAAATACAAGAGTGATGCATGGCAAAAAGAGTGCGAAATGAACACAGTGCCTCACCTGAGTTGCCATGTATATAGCGGCGGCAGCCACAGAGACAGGGGACCGTCCACACACGATGTCCAGAGAGCCTGCCGTGTCCGCAATGTGGGTAGCCGCCTTCTGTACCTTGTTGTCCAGCCCCAGGTTGGAGCAGAACCTGAACATGAAGTCGTTTGTGGTTATGAGGTCGACGGACGTTTCGAGCGCCTTCAGGATCAACTTGAAGCAACGCCCAATCTCCTTCTTGTTCACCGAACTAACAGCCACAATTTCCTGTGAAAAAAAAAATGTTTAGTTATTCATTATATATTTCCGTGTCAATACTTAGTCACGTAGGTAATATTAGAATGGCAAAAATTGTTTCGGAGAATTGCATTCAAACTTTAGAATAGAGCACCCAAACTTAGGAATCATGCACCCAATCTTAGGAATCATGCACCCAAATTTAGGAATCACGCACCCAATCTTAGGAATCATGCATCCAAGCTTTGGAATACAGCACTCAAACTTTGAAATCCTACACCCAAACTTGAGAATCTTGCATCCAAACTTGAGAATCCTGCATCCAAACTTTAGAATACAGCATCCAAACTTTGGAATACCGCACCAAACGTTAAAGGACAGTGCAGCAAAAGAGTAGCGTCGCTCAAAACTCGTGAAAGCAGACCTTCGCCCACGTTTCATATGACGTTAACATCGTCGAATATTGCAATACATTTCGCGCAAGAGAGTTAGGGAGCAGAGCCTAAAAAATCCCTCTTCACCTTGAAAGTCCTTGGCACGCCGTCCTGTCTGCAGGCGATGTACAGGCAGGCCGAGGCGATGGCGTCGTTGCTCCGACCGCGGAGGGCGCGGGTGGTGTGGACCTGTAAGACAAGGAAGTTAGGAGAGGTGTAGGAGTAGGTCGACACCGGGCATACGCCGTCCTGTCTAGTGCCTCCCCTCACAGTAGGCATCATCAAAAATATTTGTGAGAATGCAAAACTGTTCCTTTCTTTAACCGTATAATCACTTTCATTACGTTTAATTTTTCGTGTTTTCAGAATTTGTCGTAAAAGCAAACTGTAACTGCGGATATATTTTATTCACTGCCTACCCTGAGGAGTAGGCACGGCACATGTAGACTCTACACGTACATGATCAGTTTCCACATGTACTTGTGTCACGTCTGCTTTGCCAAATCAAAATGAGGAGACAGGATCAGTCAAGCCCTCATTCAAATTCAGCGGGCCTCTTGGTAACAATATGCGCGTCTGGACTACATTTCTAAACCACCCCCTACATTTAAAAGGACTGCAATCTCAGATAGAATAACAAATTTTCACTGCCAATATTCCACAACATTGATGCCATAAAATAAAGAAAGGATGGATGGCAAACATAGCGTCATCACTTAGAGAAGCTCCCTTGAACATTCCACTCACCTTGAATGGTTCTAGTCCTCAACCTCAAAACTGATAGCCCTCATAAAACCATCCAGACCTGCACCCATCTGTCTACCATCAATTGCACCAAGATATAATTCTCCTTGTTTTCCTATGACATATTTCATAAAATATTGCTATTGTACGAGAGGCTCTAAAATCAGAATCAATTGCCAGTGCTTTACCGTCAATGGAAATACTTTAAATGTTCATCAGCGTAAGGTCATGGGCTACCAACAGTCACTTCTCAGAGAGTTCATTGAACAGATTAAAATTAGAGTTTGCATCATACACGATTGAAATTTAACACCGAAGTGAAGTTCCACAGTACACTAAAACTTATGCAACAGGCTTCCATACACATCCTGAAACAAGTAAAATTTGTCTGAGTGATTTATGAACGAGAACTATCTCATGAAGTGAATTATATTCTGAAAGCATATAGAAATATCAGATTTCACTCAAATTCATCACTCAAAATAGAGCTTTGAAGAGGGATATCGACACTCATCTTTTAAAAGTGCTATTTTAGGTAAAAAATTGCACTGAAACACATGTTTCTACCCGTATTCGTGATTCGAGATACATAAAAAGTACCGCAACGAGAGCCGCACCAAGAGAAGTTATATCAAAATTAATTTTCCTTTATGTAAAAGAAATCAGGCGTTTCGAGTCGCTGATAATGAGTCTAATGACTCGAAATGTCAAGCTTCTTTTGCAAATAGGAAAATTATTTTTAATACATGACTTCTCTTGATGCGGCTCTCTCTTTGCATACTTCTTATGACGAAAATCTTTACAACTCGCAATCTAAACTTGATTGGATATTTTTGTGATTAGGTTCATTTTTCAATCATTTGCACACACTAACAACAGTTACGGTGATATCAAGCCTGAGCATCTACAACGTACACTTTAAAAAGTCACTCACAGCGGGTTTGATGTATTCTAATTAAAACTTAGCACTGCACTTGACAACCAACAACCTATCAGGGGGTCGTTATTTTTGAAAGCTTCTTATTTCCTTTTAACAATTTAATTGCATCATCTCAACAACAAAACTGAACAAATTACAAACCTCACAAAACACTGCACTTAGAATCACGCTAGGAGCAACACAAACGACACCAATAAACCACTTACACGCCGAAACTAAAGTCCTCTATCTCAAAGAACACTT
>VOMN01026637.1:0-38789 GCA_014899125.1 Orchestia grillus
ATATCCTGATCCCAGTTCTTCGTCATTTCTCATTTGATTGTAAGCCTCTATCTGATGTAAATTACTTGTGGTAAATAAATGTTTACAAATGTTTAATACTATTTCTGTAATGTGGGCCAATATGTATGTTTGAATGCTACTGTAAGCATGGCACAATTCGAATTTTAATCTTTGGAATTATTATGGTATCATAAGGTAGATACATGACCATATGAAGCATGTAGTACAATTACATTGAGCCATTTTCTCTAAAAACTGGTCCGAAAGTATTTAATTTTTTAACTCTCCTTTTGGATTGAACCGCAGCTACTCAAATTCATCAGAAATCTCACAGTTCAAGTACCTACAGCTCTTCATCAGACAAGCTACTACATCACTGAATTTCTCTGGACTAGGAAGCACACTGGTGGCATTGCTAAGTGCAAACATCAATTGACAAAAGATTTTGGCTATGTCCCAAGGAAGAGATTGTTTTAGCAACCTTCCTTGACACTAGGTACAGGGATTCTCTATTTAACAAGTCCGTTAAAGTCACACAAATATTACAAATTTGTATATAATCATTGTATGTGGACTTAAAAACATTAATCAAATGATGAAAAACATGAGACATTCACAGTGATCGCATAAGTTCTCGTGAAAGTGAATCATTTGTGTAAAAATTCTGGTGGAGATATCTAGTGAAGTTCAGTTAGTCTTTTTGTCCACATAATTGGCTGGTAAGTGACCTAAAAGAGAGGAGTCAGGTCCATACAGACTGCAGATGGCTAGTGGAACACAAACTGGGTGCTAGGATGTACCTTTGTCTGTATTAATACCGCTAATGTAAACCTGTGAGCTGCAGCATTTTGTGAATGTCATAATCTTGGCCACTTTTTGCATGCCACTGTCCATTTCCCCACTAACTGCAGTTCCAACTTTGAGGGAGGAAGAAGTGGGTCCCATAATCAGTGACAGTTGTTCATATTTGGGTGCATCTAAGATTGAAAGATTCATCAGCATGCAAAGTGGTAGCTTGAGGGAAGGCTTACTGCCAGCCAGTTGCTTTTCCAATCCCTTGCCATTTTTCACAAGAAATGAATAATCCCATAGGACCAAACTGTTATTTCACAGCTTTTGCAAGGTTTTGTACCCAAAATAATCTATATACCAAGATAGTTTGACCTAGATTTCCTATATGATGCTAAATATTACTATTTTGTATATTTATAAATATCAGTGATGGAGCTATTCATGGAAAGAGAGTTGGAATTGTTTCCTAATTAATCAGTTTAGAGGGCTTCTCAGAAAAGTGGCTGCATATAGTTATAGGTTAGTAATAAAGAATGAAAGCGCTTATTATGAGGTAGTTGTATTTAAATTTCAGAAGGTTAAATATTTTTCACTAGCATCTACTACATTATCAATAGGAATTCATTTCATTTTACTGCCCTAGCTCCTGTAAACATTTCTGATTGCCAAGTTTTCGAATCTAATGCTGGGCTCTGAAGAGTTCGAGTTTCCTTCCTGGCAGTTAAGACATTTCTTCTGAGTTACCCGGTAAGCAGGAATGTTGCGCTCGACTCACGGGAGTCCACAGACCTCGTCCCTCTTTCTCGCACAATGCATGTGTTGCAGTTGTATTGTCAGCCTGTGTGTGGACTCAATACTGTCGATGAATCTTCGAGTCATTTATGGAGTTCGGCTGTGGCCAGAAATGAGCCGCTAGAAATCAGTGCTGCAAGTGCCCTCGTTGCTAGATCATCTCCACTGCTTTGAGAAGCTTTGCTTCTTGAAATGAAACTGTAAATCGGTGGGCCATTTGATTGGTTGTTCCTAAGCAACAGTGACTGTTTCCAGTGAGGCCTGGTGTAGTGTTCTACTCCCTCCTGATAGAAATGAAGCACCTGATAAACTAATTGATAATAGGTGAATAAATATTTCATTAATTGGTGATAGATGAATAGACATTTTATTAATTGATAATCGGATAGATATTTTATTAATTGATATTAGATGAATAGATTTCTGGTTACTAGTTGATGATAGATGAATAAATGAACTTCAGTTAAAAGATGCAATTTTCATTATGTATCATTTTATAGCTCATACAAAGACCTACAAAATAATTAAACATAAAGTGAAAATTATAAATAACAAGAGTTATTGTGCCTGGACATGAGTATTTGCATAATTTTATTTTGAAAATTTCAAGCTCTAGTTTGGGGAACAGAATACAGGGTGTTCTGAAAATGTATATTTACCAGAATATTCGAACAGAACAGAATCTATTGTCAACCCAAAATTCAACCAAGCAAAACAATAATATGAGACATTAGTACAGGGTGACAGAACAATGGGATCATTTGAAAAACCTACTAAAAATAGAATATAAAATAAAAATTTTTTTTATCAAAAGCTAACAAACCACTACCATGCTTTTTAAGGTGGTGATCTTTATATATGCATTCTTTCAATTTGCACTTGTGACTCCACATGGATTGCTGTGACATCTCAGCTGGGATTCTATGAATTTCTTCTTGAAGTTGGGTCTATATGACTCTGCCAAAAACACTGGATAAAGTGAAACAAAGAATACAAACTTCTACACTCCAAAGATTCTACCGCCTGTTCCTCTGTACTGTACCTCCTGTACACAGTATAGGTCAGACCTTTTTCTGGTAAGCACATCCATCACCTTGCTACACCTTCCAACTATCATTTCCACATTAGCTGTAATCACTCCAATTGCTCTACCAATTCCACTTGTGTGTTTACAACATTTTATACTGTAGATTCTGTGTACTTTCTGCCCATTTAAAGGCTGCTGAGGACATGCGGGTTAGTAACAGACCTGTCATTTTGTTTTTTGAAGTGTTTTTTATAGTCACCTGCCTATACTACTGATACAAGCCACAGTTATAAATGGTAGGTTTAGCCTTTGCCTGAGAAGAAGTAACCTGCAAGGCAGCAGGTGGCTTGGAGTCAGACTTCTACATATTGAAATACAGAATAATTCAGTATTGATGTAATGTATGCTATAAGTTATAAATTCTCATTAAATATATTAATTCAAAACTTAACTCATACCAAGTAAAAATGCTTTATTTTAACATTGAAATAAGTTGAGCTAGCATCTATGCCCTGATTGATCAGGCAAATTTTCATGAGACCCCTTAGACCTTGATTTTATTGGTCCACTGAGTATTGCATAATTAATTTTGCTGTTGTAGGTATATTTGCTGAATTTTTTTCTTTTCCACTGTCTTTATGCCAGATGATTAAATTCTTGCTGTGAAATATTGTACTCTTCTGTTCATAGCATTTAGACGAGTTATGTATGCAATGGTCTTCCTAATTTTTTAGTGTATTTTTTGCAGGTTGTCACCAACTATTCAGTTGTGCACAGTTGTCATCATAGTATCAAACTTTGAAATTAGACATAGATATTTATCCACATGGCTGAAAAAGCACAGATAAGAATCCAGGAGTCAATGACTTCTCTAGTGGATGATCTAGACAAATCTTTTTTGAGAGGGATGCAGGTAAGTGCATTGTTTGCCATTACAGATTTTAAGTTAGTTTTCAGAGCTAGGTGCCTCTGTTAAGAAGAGAATAAGTTTTTGATTACTTCATTTAGATGGGTGGGAATTGAGTGCTGCTTTGTAGAATGTCTCACAGTTCTATAGTGGGGCTGTAGTTTCTTAGCATTTGGTATCATGCATTTTGTGCTCTTCAAACTGAATACCATTTTCTTCACTGTGATTGCTACTAGGGTAGCAGAGTTGGAAGAGGTTGAGGGTTTGGAAGGAGTAGAAATCAGAATTTTTTTAATACTAAGTCACATTTTTGGAATACTCAGAGTTGGATTTGTAGAATACTTGGGAGTCAGAATTTTCAGACTCCTTAGAGTTGGAGTTGGCTCTTATACCTTCTGATTCCTTAACTCTAATTGCAATTCTACATATTGACTTGAGAATATCTTGCCTTTTGTCATTTCAATACAAAGGTATCAATTTGAACATTAAATGTACAGTCATCCCTCAGTTATTGCGGTTATTAGGGACCAGAACTGGCCATGATAAGTGAAAAATCGCAAAGTAGTGTCATCCTTAAATTTGTATTATATGTACATTTATTGTGTATTTATAATGTCAAATAAGTCTATAAGAACTCATATTAGTGCATATGTTATCATTGGAACATTAAAGAACAGTTCAATGTCATCATTTTTCTCTTCTTGGGTTCAGTAGAGGACTTGAATGGTGGAGGATATTTAGGAGCCATTTTGAAGGACATTAGAGCACTATTTTGAACAAAAAGATGCAAGAGAACCACAAAAATTAGCACATCTCTAGACTCAGCATCAGTCAAACATTGATTTGAATAAGCGCAGTTGTCTTTGCTGGGTATGAGAGCGAAGGTGGACTAAATGTCTAGGCCAATCAGCTTGCAAGATTCCCGAGTTGGGAGAGACATCAAATGGCGGATGCCAGCCAGCCAATTAGGGACATGGATTTTGAATTGTGTGAGGACGCCCTGCGTTCTGCTTGCATGCGGGTAACTTTTGAGCCATAATTTCTCAATTTTGAGTTTTTGATAAATATTTTTCAATAACCTGCAATATACTGAGGCCATGATAGATGAAATACAAAGTAGCAAGGGATGACTATGTGTACATAGTAAGGGGTTACTTTCCAAGTGTTAATCTGTTTGGTTGTGTGTTGCACACAATTTGGTTTAGCTTCATATATGCTAAACAGCCATTCATTAAGCATATGGTGGTGAATTTTTGTGTTTTTGAAGTGGTTTGGTGCTTCTTTCATTGAATTACTGAAAATTATTTGAATTTTGATATTTTATTTGATACATTTGACTTTGAATACTGGATAATTTAACAATTCTGTTAAAGCTGCTGAACCTAAGATTTTGCCTTGCATTACAGAAGACTGATTTTTAGGGGCACCCTAGCTAGTGTGCAACTTTGTGGAAACATCAGCACAATTCCATTGTTTGTACCTAGGTACTTACCTCAACTTCTGAGGAGATAGTTATTCTTTTTATCTATAAATTCTGTTTCTTCAGACGATTTTGAAGTTACTTAACATTATGCTAGCTTATCAGTGGGATAATCTTGAATTTTTCAGTACATGCACAGCATGTTTTGTTGGTGTCTATTAACTCATACATTAACTACTGGCATATATGAGCATATAACGAATTCTTGAATATCAGCGTATTATTGATAATAACACATTGTGACCTATGGAATGGCTAGTTGATGATTATGTTGCCTATTTAAATCTCCAATAGTTCTCCTGTTGAATTTCTTTTTCATTAAAATTTCATTCTTTCAGAGACTTGTACTGTTATTCCCAAATTTCCATTGTTTCAGCTATAGTTAGACTCCTGTAACTACAGTGTACTGATGATATACCTATGTAGGTACAGTGAGTCCTCCTTGTATGATAATTTTTTATCCAGTAACTTCACAGTTACAGTGTTTGATAATTTCAACTCTTGATTCTATTTATGGTAATGAAAAGTAACAGATATAGTATCCGCACCAATTTTGTTCACACCGACGTTGTGGTACCATGCCGTGCGGCCACCACAAAGATCAGTCTCTTTTTGTGTTTCCTTTAGAACACAAGCTAAGTCCTAATGGTGTGTATAAGCAGTATTCGAGTTTGATGGCAGTATTTTGTCATTTATATTTTGTGATTTGATATTCTTTAGAATTTTTGTCATGTTTTTTTCTTAAATTCAGTATGTTTTTTGTGGATATTATCATGATGCACAGTGATGCACCCATAATGATTACAAGGTGTTCTGGAGACGTTCGATGTGGTGGAACACATATTCAATTATTACATGTTACGATGTGTTCAGTGCATGGCGATTTTTTTTGCAGTAAAGTTTTCAGGGACCCATCTGTACTGTGTAACAAGGGCTTGCTGTATCTTAATTTTTTCTCACAAGTGATTAGAAAGTATGTGTATCTCTAGTCTAATTTTTTATAATAATACATCTATATATTTTAATTTAAACCAACAGTTAACTGCATAAGTACTTGCTAGTATTTTTCAATGTATGTATAGGAATTTGTGTGTTTCACAATTATGATTGATGTAGTATTGGAACTTTGTTATAGAGGTTCATTTTCCTACCTGTAGGATGTAAATTTAAAATGGAGGTTTACATATTTTTTGTAAATGTTGTTTTCTGACCAATCAAAGTATGTGCCCTTATAGATTTTGGTTGGTGGGTTTAAATTGATTCAATTCATTGTGAAATTTGATACATTTTGTATATCAATCAATCAATTAGCAATAAATTTTTGTGTGTGATAAGTGTTTGTGGTTTCAGCGGACAATGCACCTGTGCGCGGCTGAGTGCTGTGAGAAGAAAGAAGCCTCAGTTGACCAAGTCCACCGCTGCATTGAAACTTGCAGCACACCTCTGCACCAGGCACAGACCTTTGTTCAGAATGAGCTTGCTCAATTTCAGGTAGCTAATGACTGTACTGCATGTGCTGTATATCTAATGAGGTTATTAGTGAAGACCACATTACCACCTTTTAATTGAATGAAATGCATTGTTTATGCAGTACCATGTTTTGGTAAGTATGTATGTCCCCCTAGAGTGGAACCAAATATGGCCTAGGATAGGGATGCAAAGCCAGAGGAAACCTTCTGATCATGGAGCCATGATGTTGTCAGACCTTGGCTCTATGAGTATGAAGTCTTTGTTTGAAGAATACTTCATCCTCTGGCTCTCCTTTGGTTTATTTTGTAGTAAAGATTTGTCACGTAAACTGCCGAGTGTCCAAAGAATGAAATATTAAGACAGACATGATGGCATAAGAATAGGTAAGTCTTCGTAATAGCTATCACATTACTTCAAATTGTTGAAGAATACTGAAAATTTTATATTTTATTACATTTCTTGCCACATGCATATTTAGATTATTTTTACTTCAGGGAAATAACATTATAATACGAAATATTTCAACATTCTGTATTATATTCAATTCATAGTCAAATTTGAATTTGTAGCCAGTTGAGTAGCTGCATAGAATTTTGTAGCTTATAGCTTTGGTTCTAACTTCAGCTGCAGCTTCAACTAAGTTGAATGTGCCTGCTCCTGCAGCTCTGGCTGCACTTCCTTAGTCTAAACTAGGTATTTCTGGTTCATTTCCTTGCTAGGTAGGTGTATTTGCAAATGAATTTGGAATGCTTGTATGAATCAGGCAGAGAATGAAGTATTCAATTTTTTCTTAGTTCTTTTATATTCAGAACTGATGTATCACATTCTGATGAAACTTGTGTTTTAAGTGTAATTCAAAATATTTGAATGAAATATGATAGTTTCCAACAGGTTAGTATGACAGTGTTCTTTGGTAAGCATATTCATTGTTTTTGTCTTGGAGGAACAGAAATCTTTTAGGCAATTTTATTCTTTCCGATTCATTGTTCTTGACAGTCTCAGACTCGGTGGCATGAAGACAGGAGGTCTTGTGCCAAATGCTGATAAATTTATGAGTCTAATCAGCTTAACACAGTCCCCACATTTTGGGCCACAGGTGTACCAATCAACCATGGTTGCAGAATAGTTATCCTGTGTACCAACACTCATTTTATTACCATTGATTGGGAACCCTCTTATTTGAACTATTAAAATTAAATCTGATCAATCTAAGTATAGTAAGAGAGAAGAAAATGATGAAAGCCTGTCAAACTTTGAAACAGAAAACTCGCCAAATTTAAATTCACAGCAATCATGGAACAACCTCTGTACTAGCATTCATAGGCTAGGAACGTGTTCATGGACCATTCATGGAAACTTGAAAGAATTGTGAGGTCTGCCCTCTTTCATGGAAGATTTGACAGTGCATATCTGTCATGCTTTTTGAAATGACAAATTTCCAATGCTAAATTGATGGGTTTCATTTGTGCTGCAAAAATCGTTGTTACGATTCTTCAAGCCTTTACCTGTGCACATATTGATGCAGCTGGTGAAAGTGTGTGGAACAGTATGGCAGTGATAGCTGAGGGTGCATGTTGGTTTGGCCTCGTTTGAAATCAGTTGAAGCTAGGTACCTACGTTGGCAGTAATAAGGTATCAATGGAATATTTAAAAATAATATTCATTGTGGGCTTTGAAATTTCAGGGGGTGATAATGAGCATCAAAGGTGGACCTGAAAAGAGAAAATCAACTTGCTAGATATCCTTAACTCTGCCTTTATGGTCAAAAGTTCTGCAATTTAATTTGCTTGTAGATCTGTGATGCTACAAATAGAGCTATCTAGTAGATTAGAGCTACCTAGAAGATTTCAAGAATTAAACAAGAAATATCTTTGGTTCAACTTCATTAGCTAATCTCTTTCTCCCATTGCTAAGAAAAGAGGTTTCATTGACTATGACAGTTCCTTCAGTCATTTCTCATGCAGATAAACAGACTTGGGTGTATTTTATTGTTCATTTTATGCACATGCTATGTATGATATTCTGCATACCTCTCCTTGTCTTGATCAGTATTAATGGATTAGGCCAATGTCAAACTAATGGGAACTGCCCTTGATATAGATATTTATTACAATAGAAACTTATTACAGAACTTACGTATTATCATGTACTTTTTATTAGACCCATAAATTAAGTATGGATACATTGAATGAATTTGCAAAATCAGTTTATTACTTCAAGTATGATAGGATCTTAAAGTATATATTGGTTCATCCCTACAAATTCAACATTGCTAAATTTCTAACCTAGAGAATAGGGTGCATAAATTTGTTATTGACATCAAACACTTAACTTGTATTAAAACACTAGCTAATACCTTTTGAAGTATGCAATGTTACTAATTTTTAAACTCCTGCTCATCATAAATCGTCTGTTTCTGATGAAGGCTTCATTTAGGTGTTGGTTAGAAAATGAAATTGCATGGATACTTTGCCTCTAACCATGATGCAATATTTTCAAGCTATATTAGCTCATCTGTAGTCTTGGTAATATCTGTTCTGCAATATATCGAATTGTAATGTGTACTGCTGGTGACAGGAGCGGCTGCAGCGCTGCGTACTTGTGTGTCAGGATCGTGTCAAGGACAGAGTAACGGCCAACACATCAGAGGCTCAGGTCAGTTTATTCCCTGAGCTCCTTTCTTGCGGGCCCACGATATCTTGCCATGCTCTTATGGTATTGTCTAATCAGGTGAATGAGGAAAAATATCAGTGTCAAATCAGATTAATCTTGTATTAAATTATTCTGTCATATTATGGGTGATAGTTGTCTAGTGGAATGGTTTAAATTTGTGCAAGTCCTCATGACTCCCAAAGATGTGAAGAAAATTGTTTGAAATACCTTATTTAAGACTAAAATGAAATGTGAAAACATACACAAACCAAGTGGTCAATTCTTGGATTTTAGCCATTGTCTCACATTTTAAAGTGCAAATCATAAACAAATACTTAAGTGGAGGAAAAGTTGAAAGTGCCAAGGTAAGTCACAGAATTGGTAAAACTGGGTGCCACTTGGAAATAGTAGAATTTAAAATCTGTAAAAATAGGTCAAATGAAATGCAAGTTGATGCTAGAAATATATACTAAAAGAGTGAAAATTACGTCAGACATGATTTTTCTAAAATTACTTCAGTAAAGTGCTTTCCATTCCACAGTATTTATTTGCTATGTCAGTTCTGAAGATTTTCCATGGTATATTGCTATGCGTTTTTCAAGATGTTAGTGGTTTTCTTTAATCTATACCTTGAATAGAGTAAGGTTTAGTCTGCTATTCAACACTCTTCTCATGTTCTCGTAAAGTAGGCAGAGGCTAAGAGGTCTGGAGCTCATGGTCTCCAAACGATGTTATTCCTCCAAATTATGGAATCAGCTTATGGGCCCTCAGCTCACGAGCCCCTCAGGTAGTGAATAGATTATATATTTGGTTTAGTTGATGTAAACTTGAAAAAAGGTTGAATTTGATTTCATTTGTGCATTTCTACTTTTGTAAAGTTCATCCTACTGTTTTTTTTGCAGAAATTAAGCAGGTACCTACTGATCTTATCTAGAGTTGGCCTCTGAAATGTTTTCATTATAAACATGATCAGTTCTACGAGTAGTTGTTGCCGCTAAATTTTTATTGTCAGGTCTTAGGAATTTTAACAGGAAAGATATTCAGGAATTGCACTGTTCTGAAAACTTTTATATTATAGCTATCACTTCTGGTTTGCACATCAGTAGCTTGAACTACAAACATTCTGGGATAAAATTGTTGAATACACGATGGCACTGAGTGTAATGCACGATGGCACTATAAATATATATATATATATATATATATNGCAGCTGCTATGAAGATGCAAACCCTGTAAAGGAATGTTTCTTGGAACTGTGGAGTGCCATGAAGCTCAGATTGCAAAGCTAGAAAATTATTTGGATGAACATTTCAAGATAACTATGTTGCCAGAATATCACCAGTTAATTCCGCTCACAGTATAATATTGTAAAACAGTGAAACAGGTTTCTTCTCACTCTGAGCTGTTAAAACGGTTTTCTTTTTAATGATTCAAATTTAATAAATGAACGAGTACTTTAATTTGAAAATTTAGGTAGGGTTTCAACTTGAAACAGCTTTCGTAATGCCAATATAAGTTTTCTAGCTTTGTATCTTTATTATTATATGCTGATGAGTGTTACAAATAATAATATGTACTATTGCCCAAGTTCTGAAGAAATATTTTTTCCCTTAATATATACAAATATGGTGGTACAATTTTTAGATTGTTTTTATTCAATTCACTGAAATAAACTATCCAGTTATACATACCACCTCAGATGATACTGCCACACAAAGTTAAAATAATGTAAATATAAAAAACAAATACCAAGTTTTCTTTATGACATATATTTCTTCAAATTACTCTAATAACCTGTATATATTGATTTCATTGTAGAATCTGTAATTCTACTGTATTTAAGTGTACTTGATGTTGTGGGTAACAGTTACACAAACTTGGAGAAATCGGCAAATCGGAAATTTAAGAAACAATGTTAGAACCCAACATTGTTGACCAAAGGATTAAAATTTGAAAAGGAAAATTTTTAATGAAAAATGTGAACTGTGAAAAATGAGATGGCTCAGGGGATCGCCCCATTTTGAGCAAAGTTTTTCCCTATGGGTTGTATCTGTTTCAAATTTGGCATACGTATGTATCTAGATAAAATAAGTACATTTCGTTCGTGAATAAATTTTTCGATTTGTTAGAAAAAGCAAGATTCAAAGAGAAAACGAAAATTTGAAAAAAATTCATAGCATCAATCACATAATTTTTGCACCAGAACGATGAGGAAGGTTTCATTTGATGCATTTTAATGTGTAGAAGAACATTTAGGGGATAGTTTGTGAGAAAATTAATTTGATGTTTTTGATATATTGAAAATAGTGGAAAAATCTTGTAAGTTTTCTTCACTCTGAATATCAAAAATTCTAACCCCTTACACCTTTTTGCATTGAAATTTCCCGTCGGATGAGCTCTATTACATTTCTGTACGACTAAAACTGTTGATTCGGTTTGATTCTATACCCATAAAATTGCGAAAATTTTCAATTTAGCAGTAGAGCCATTCATATGTATAAAACACATCCTAATGATCTGCAAAGTCAATGAAAAAAAGTTCATAAAAAACCTTCTGTGGCTCTAAAATGGTGCTTACAAGGTTTATGTGGGCATTTGCTGAATGTTAACGCTTGAATTTTTTGGGCTTGGAAAGTGGTTGCAAGCATCAGTTGAGGGGGAGGGGTGTTACCTCCGCTTTCAAAGGCTAACAAATCATCAAATATACACTCCAGGTCGATACAGTCAGTCGTATAGATACATTACAATCCGTCGAAAAGTAAAAATAATGATATCAAACAGGAATATTTAGGATATTGTGATGAAAATGCTTAGCTTCTAAAAAAAATCACAACAGAAGACAAAAAATCTGTTCTCATGTCATCTAGTGCCATCGAATACACATACCAAAGTGTAGTATAAAATTGTATAACCAAAGAACATAGCTAAGTGCCCAAATTGTATCACTTCTACAGCATCTAGCAGTCCTTCAACCCCGACTCCTCCCCCTTCCTCCTTCCCTTCACTCCCGTTCCAACCGCTGAAATTGCACAAAATTTTGGCACATGATTGAATGATGAAAGCACAATAAACGCAAGTCGTATCATTTTTCGAAAATGCTGGGACGATGTCCTGAATTCAGTTAGTTTCTCCTGCATTGAAGCTTTTGGCCTGTGTGTAATTGATTGGAGACCTCAAAGGATTAATAATCATAATCAGGCAAAGAAATGCCCTTTAGTGTTTGCTTGTGTAGCAGGTAAAAATGAATTGACAAAGCATGTTAAAAAATATTTAATTGGACTTCGTTAGTAGGAGTCGAATTTTTTTATCCGACGCAGACTCTCAGCATTCTTACACCCGTTTGACTCCTCCCAAAACTGCGGCTGCACAACCCTGTTCCTCAGTCACATGCTGTAGCTCTGGTGATTGCGTGAGTCCTGTCACCGAAATATTGCAGCACATCGTCCGCAATTGCATCACATAATTTTCTAGGCCAACTAGAATCTATCATATTCGTACTGAAGCTTCCTTCTTTACGTAGACGACGATGTATGTTGTTAAACCTACTATTTCCGGGCTAATATCGTTTGTAAAGCACTCCCGATACAACCCAGCAGCGCCTCTTCCACTGCCGTTGGCTGTATTGTAAGCCGCATTCATATCCGCCATTTCTTCATTTATCATTCATTTCATTGTGTCAACAAGACCGCACAGCATGAGCTGATTCGTAAATACTACGCAATCGAGTGTTGTCTAACTTCAAGGTACTGTATATTTAAAATTTTCCTTTTAGTGAAGCGAAAATATGACAAATTGGGTATCAAGGGTTAATGGAAAACGTCTTGATCAGTAAGGAGTTTTGAAACGTCGGTTATTCGTGAAATAGTGTTTATTTTGCATGTCCTTGGCTATTGTCAAAGTTTGCCCATCTCGTCTTTTAACACATTGTAGATGTATCTTGAAACTAATATTTTACCTTGGAACCTGATGAGGAAAAATATTTTTTATTGAAACGAATACAGAATGGCTTCAATTTAATTTTTTTGTGATCTCTAGTGCCTGAAATATACCAAGAAGAAATGCACTCTTTGGAGCCTGGGCTGGCTGGATATGAGTGGAGGTTGGTCAACAACTTGCCAAAACCACAAGGGAGCTTTTGGCTAGTGCTCTTAGGAAGTTTTGCCTGCTTGAGGCTAAGTAATTTTAGCAATTTTTGGGGTACCATTCTTTCTGAAGTGAGCACATTATCAAAGAACATGTAGGCAGGGTATTAAGTACTGTCTTAAAATTTTAAATTTATCAGAAGGGTCATGTACTTGTAACCCTCCTACCGACAACATTACTCACAATTCAAATTCGTAGTAGATGACAAAAGACATGACATGTAGTATCTCAAGTAAATTAGATTATAAGATAGTTTGAGGCTCCAGTTCCACATGAAATGGGATTCAAAAAGCGAAGGGAGCATTTAGTATGGATTATAAACAATAGGGTATTGAAGTGCAAGGTGTGTTCCCATGTACAATCACCCTGTGAATAAAAACAGCAAGTTTAAAATGCAGAGGAAGATTAGGTAAAGAATAAATAGCCAAGGAGGGGTGAAAATTGGAATAAATTAAGTGGGCATGAAAGATAGAAGTCCTTATGGTCTATTGTTTGAAGTAATCTAACAGTGAATCCATGCATGGATACATTGAATTAGGAAAGAAATGAAGGAACAGCATGAATAATCATTAGAATGAAAATTCAAAAGCAGTTATGTAGCCACGAAAGGAAACCCAGGAAAAGCATCCCTAGTGCCCAGGTACAGCTAAGGTAACCTATGCGGTTCCTTTGGACCTTAGTGTGAAATTCCCATTTGGGTGATACTTCCCATAGCATAGGGCATGCTAACCCAACTCTGTAGCCCAAAGAGTTGTGGCTCACCTATTGGCCCTTAGATGCAAAACATTAGGGAAACCTAGAACTCATCATGAAAAACCATTGCTAGATAAAACCCAATGAACCCCTTCCGCCCTGCAAAAAAATTCCCACTTATCTAATAAAAAGTAGATTTTTTTCAACCCTTAAAAGATTGGATTGGTAATATGCATTGGCTGCTTGATGTATCATCAAAATTCACATGTATGATTCATACATGGCTCGTAAGCCATCGACATCAACACCGTAAAAATTGAGGTACATGGTATCTAAATGGCCTCTAAGCAAACCTATTTATGAATACGATATTAATAGTTATTATTTATAATTAAAGTCGATTCAACATTGCATTTACATCGTCTCTTCAGAACTTTACTGTATGGTTATGCATTTTTATTTTATTTTCTGCAAATTATTAATTTACCAGCATTTAGTTGAAGTGAAAAAAATTATGGTTGGATGTTAATTTTGTTTCATTCTTGAACACTGTAAAAAACTTCCACACTAGTTCATAAATAGTTGTTTTTTATCTTGGTATGAAATCTGGACATTTATATAACTACAAGTATTGTTCTTATTTCTATTCTGAGGGCTGATAGCTATCTAGCTTTTTTTTTTCAAGATATTTTTACATACTCATATGTTTGGATAATTTTTTTCCCATTTCTCTGGCATGACATGCTTAGCAATCTATACATTATGATTTATAGCTAAGGTTACTATTTTAAGCTGTAGTTCTTTCATCTGTTAAGTGGTCTATTGTTATTTTTTTGTAACGCAATAGTCACAACTTAGGCTCAAATTCTCGTTGAACATACAATGAATGTCCTGTGCTTTTGTTATCTTTGAATATTGTAGGATTTTTTCAGTGAAAAACTGTACAGACACCTTATGACAAACTTCAAAGTCATTATGCACTTTTGTGGACTCAGTTATGAACCTGCAACATGAACAAGCAGCTCATTGTTCTCTCTATAAGCAGTGTCAGTTTATTCTTGGTTTTCAGGCTTGTTTTTATTCTTTTTTTCAACTTTAATACATACATGAATGCATTTGGTGTTTCAAGTTTTTTTTTTTGCCATATAAAATATCCCAAATTTTCATACTTTTTTCTCCACTCACTGCTTCTGAAATATTCTCTTTTGAATTAGCATAAATGTGTTTTGCCCTTAATCAAATTTATCAGACTTCATTTTTTGTAGTAATGTTGGGAAGAGCTGTGCTGTTTCGTTTAGCAGTGTCAGCGGAAGAGCATCTAGTGTCAACACAGCCTGCTTGGACCTTGTGGTTGTGAAGATCTTGTACATTTAGCATTTTTTGTGAGCCTTATGCAGTTAAAACTTGTAAGCACAAATTTCATTTGTATCCCTCTGTGGGTTGCCAAAACATTTTTGTAATAGAATGATAATCTTTCTTGAATGAACCTTTATGCTTACACTCAAATTAATCTTGACCTGTATATACAGATCCATGCCTAAATAACATCTACCTTTTGTCTCTACTAACTAAATCTTACGAAAGCCTAACTAGTGATATTGTTTTTCTGCGGCATTTAATGCTTACTAGATATTCATTTATTCTGTGATATTTTATTCTTCATGTAAAAGAGCTTGGTGTATTTTTTTTGTTAGATTCACCTTATTTGGTGGGTTTCCTTGCATGTTGCATCATGTTAATATTATCAGTAATTACTTTGGAGAATGTGTCATTGCACATTATAATTACCTTACAACACCTGGGATGCATCTAAACACTTTCTTCGGACAAAAATCGTGAAGTGTCATTCTCGAAACAGTCCATGAAAGAACCACATCATGAAAGCAACCCAAATTGTTCAGCAAGCACCTAATGCCTCTATGGCTTCTAAAACCTTAGCTATAGATAGGCCTTTCAGCCCTATATCATTTGTGCCCACATTGCTTTCTTCTATTTCTGTACCTTTGGTAAATCTTCTTTGTATTTTCTTCTTTATCTTTAATGTGCCATTAATATGCCCAGAGGATTTTATGTGGGAACACTTTTCAGACATAGATTTTTTCTTATAGTTCACACTAAATGTGCCCATCTTTTTACTTTTAGGATTATATTCCATGGGGATTCTTTGAAATGAATAATCCAATTTTCAGTACTGCCAAACTTTCGTTGAGTTTCAAATATTATTTTTTATCAAATAAATATGGCAGGTATTACAGGCCTACAATCAACAAGGTACGGGAACCAGAGTTCTGGAGTCAGAAACTATAAGATCCGACTCCAACTCGTGGGATTTCAACAATTCTGACTCTTAGGATTCTAAAATATTTGACTCAGACTCCTTGTTGCTTACTCAACATTACATATATATTCTCTTTTAATATTGGTCTATAGCCTACAATGTAGGCCGTTATGTTCCTTCAGGTGAATCGTCCTTGACGTTTTCATCGAGAGCTATTGAATATGTTGTGTGACAATTTATTGGGAATCTAATTTTAATAATGAAAAGAAGTACCAACATGATCACACACATTAAAATCATTTAAACACAGACATTTTGAGTTTAAAAAATCTATCTTCAATTTCTGAAAACCAAGCAGCTTTTAAATGAAATTTTACAAAGAAAGCAAAGGTGAGAGTACTGTAAAGCATACACAATAAATATGTGAATACTAAGATCCTGATAACTTTTAGACTTATAGAAATTAATTTATTGCACATAGACAAGCTTCAATGGAGAAGCATATTCAATCATCTCAAGATGGAATTTGAAAATATACAAAGATTTTGAAACATGGAGGTCATATATGGCACAAACAAAATTTAAAACTGTAAAATTTGTACTACAAGTTATCTTTGGCTAAACGATGTTCTCCAAGAGATGAGGGGGATGGAATTTGCAAGATTTAGTCTTGTTCTGAAGGAAACTTCTTTATGCAGAGTAATTCATACAAATAATTGAAGTGCATTGTTTACAAGATGATTTTTTACCACCAATCACATGTATATTTATACACGACACTGCTGTGCTTCAACACTTGGGAAACTTCCCTCTTCTTGAAGAAAAAAACCTATGTTCAAATTTTGACCAAAAATGTTCATGCACTTATTTGAGAGAACAATATCCAGCAGTCCTTAAGTGAAAAATATCACATCATAATATGAGTGCATCGATGTGGGGAGTAGAAACTCTAAACAATTTCTGCAAAGTGAGTATATAGATGAATTATTTGTGGGCAATTTTTCTCAAAGTACCTCCATTCAAACATTAAAAAGCTAATGTCGCTAAAAACATATTTTGAAAAGTTTCATAGTGGCTAAAGTGTTCAGTTTTCCACTTCTAGAGTGTGTGAAATTTTCTACCTCTTTTTTCCTACGTTCTGCATTTTACTAGGTAGCCGAAAAAGTACCGTCCATTTTTTGATTAGCCATTAAATGAAGTTGAAAGATATATGCAATGCATGGAGCAATTTTTTTCAGATTCAGATAGCCGAAAGTAGGAACATTAGACGTTTAAATAAACGCGCACCATGCCTAGTCAATAGTTATAAACCAAACAGCAGTGGAGAAGGATGGAAGTATCTACATATCTTGTTCGATGCTGTTTTCTTTACGACTTCAAAGTGGGCTTATCAGCAGCTGCATGAAGTCGACGCATATGTCAAGGGCTTGGGGATAGTGCTGCAAATGAACGTACTACAAGGCGTTGGTTTCAAAAATTTAAATCGGGAGATTTGTCCCTCCGTGATGAGCCTCGTAGTGGACGACCCCAAGTGTAGAATGATGGAGTCCTGAAGGCAGCCATTGAACAGGACGCTAATCTAACATCTGGTGAACTTGCAAGACCGTTCAACGCTACCGATGAAACAGACTTCACCTGCACCTCCTAGGTAAGACATGCAAACTAAGCAAGCTGGTTCTGCACACATTGTTGGAAGTCCACAAGAGACAACGAGTTGCAACCTACGTATCGCTGCTTTCTCGCCACTGTGCTGCATTCTTATTTTATTGAGTGCTTACCAGTGATGAAAAATGGGTTCTGTACAAAACTCCCAAGCGTTCCAGACATTGGTTGTCACCTCAGGATGCTGTCTCACTTACTGCAAGACCGCCTATGCACCCATGCAAGATTATGCTTTGTGTCAAGAGGACAGGCCAAACGGTCACGGGAGCCCCATACTAGCAGCAATTAAAACGTGTGCAACAGGTATTACGGACCAAGGAGCCAGCACTGGAAAATCACAAAGTTGTGCTTTTCTTCCACGACAACGCCAGTCCGCATGTCGCTTGAGTGGTCAAAGATACCATACATCAACTTGGGTGAGAGACTGTGTGCCATCCGCCTTATTCACCTGACCTTGTACCATCCGATTACTACTTCTTCCAATCTCTGGATAATCATCTTCATGGGAAATCCACCAATGAAGCAGACTGGTGCCAAGCTCTCGCGGTCTTCTTTGTGTCTAAAACCCCCGAGTTTTACCACAAGGGGATTGAACAGCTGGAGACACCTTGGCAGAAGGTGCTTGATAGCAATGGCGATGATTTCAAAGACTAAATCTAAGTTACACGTTCCGTGAAGCGTTTTCTTTTCTTCCTTTAAAAACGGACAGAACTTTTTGGGTCACCTTGTAGTTAATATACTTGGTTTCTGCGTTAATTCTTTGTTCTCTTATGGTGCTAGATTGAGCTCTACAATATGAGTTCAGATGTGAGTACTAGTCCTCAGAACACAGAGAACTCTGTTGTTAACATTTATTACTGTGGCCAAATTTGAAAATAGGTGGTTGATTCATACTTGTACACTTAACAAATGTAATTTGAAATTCTACCTGCTCATTTCTCAACAACAATCGTGGCTATGGTTGATCATAAACGGTTTTAAAACATCTTGTGCGATTCATTACAGCACTCGGATGCACAGACAAGTTTCTCTTGTTAAAAGGTGAACTTGAAAAATTTCAAGAAAACCTGCGCTTCATATTTATCATTTTTGTATGAACTTATTGCTTAAGGTTTTGATAGAAGAATGGCTTGTTCAAACGTACTTGCTCATTTGATTTTTTGTCTTGTGTCAAAGAAAAGGAGGCAAGAAATATGATGAAAAAGTGCATAATATAAATAAAAGTTAAGCATAAAATTCAAGGAAAAGCTAAGGAACGTTTGCATGTTGTGTATTTGGCAAAGGAGCCCAAGTGCATATCAATGATATGGACTATCCTTAATTAAAAAGAAACAACTAATTTATGTTCCAGCAAAAATAAGTGAAGTACGATTTACCAAATTTGCATGAGTAAACTTGTCAATTCTTCTATTAAAATAAAAAATAAACGTTGACCTTAGCTCCCATCCATTCTTGACATCTATTGGCTCAAATTGACCATTCTTAAGTAAACTTTTTTTTGCAAATAAATTTGTCTTAAAATTAACCTTATTCAGCAAAGGTCCTGCTGGGGATGAAGTTGGGAGCGTATCATCTTAAAAGCATATTTGTGTGACGATTCCAATTGTATGTTGAGGTGTTACTGCATCTTAAAATTTTTGAAAATTGTAACCACTGCCAAAAGAGAATTGCAGTGTTGTAGTGCAAGACTTGAGTCGCAATCATTAATCTGTTAAAAATGATTTTTTTTTAATTTCCCATTTTTATTTTATAGTTTTGCTGTCAAATGAAGTGTTATAGCAATTACTATGCCTTTTAGATGGTTTTATAACAAACATTTGAAAATCCATGGAGTAATTTGAAAGCCTGATGACAAGTCATATTTTCATTAAGAAGAACTTTAAAAGAATCAAAGGGAGGTTTATTCTACCGATCTTATGTGGCAGGGGTGCAATCATGTTAAGCCTCAAAAATCTGGCACCTCATAATCTAACCTGCTTCACGTTTCATCTCTAACTTACTGTTATGGTGCATGAGCTCATATTATCAGAATACAAATATCAATAAGGATCACCTTCGAATGAAGACAACGGTCTAGCCAGTATTTTACCTGTGTGCAATGATGGGATCATCTGTTGCCTATGACTAGTTGTAAAAGTGTTTAAAAAATATTCATATTAAGGTTCTAAAGCTGGTCAATAGAGAAGCCACCAGCTTGTGTAGATTTCGTTTGGAGGGTGCAGACATTTTATGGTTGACATTTCAACTGAAAGTGAGGGTTAAAGTGAATTTTGCTTAGTGTGTCTCCATAATTAATATTTCCTGAATTTATTTCACAGTTATTGAACTATATAAAAGGCCAAGTTCCATTTGAAAGAGTAGGAATAGAATCTACTAAATTTGTAACCAATTCTACCAGTTCTGACCATCAGGAGGCATAAAATATGCCATATGCACTAGGGCTAGGTTAGTAAGTTTGTCTATCTTGTGCTGTAGGGACTAGCATCCACCAGAAGGACATTGTTAGGTTACATCAGCTTCAGCTAGGCCTTCAGGACTTCTACCTTTTGTGTGCCCTCTTTGCTACATTTTATTTTTTACCTTCTTTGCTGATGAAGCCTTATCTTTTCTTCCTCTTCCTTCTTAACATGCGGTTTCTATGCACAGGGGATATTTGTGCATACTTACTGGTCCCTTCTTTTTCAGTGAGAGATAGTCTTTGAGCAACGAAAGTGCTGCTATCCTTACTCCTATTACTACCACCTTATATGTTCTGTTGGGACAGAATAGCACAACTCAAATTTGTCAGCTGCTGTCCTTTGTCAGTAATTTATTGCCCCTCTTTCTAGTATTGTAGGAAAAGTCTAGATACTTCTAAGCTCATGTAGCGATTAATCTTTGTAACTATTGAAGATGAAAGTAGCTATGCTGAATACTGTTTATAAATGCTGATTGCAAATGTATGGTTCCTTCATGAGTGTTATTTGTGCATAAATGCCTACGACTACTTCTCTTGAAATGTTTTCCCATAGCCGTTTGTTGTTTTGTATTTTCTAATCATTATTTCCTTATAGCATTTCTTATTGAATTATTTTCACTCTGAATGTATCTTGCTTCTTTCTGTATGACTGGTTGCTACCCCTGTGCCAGGAGAATCGTGGCTCGTCTTTGGCCTCGTCCTTGGGACGTGTCTTTCGGGATTCCACACTCGGCCAGGGCGGGGTATGCTCAAATTTATCTAGGGGTGCCCTCTGCATCTGTGGAGTGGTGTTTAGAGCTCCAGCTACCTGCATATTGTTGATGTGTGGCTCCATAAGCATTTTTTTATGATAAAATATTCAAGTTTATGCATGAAGTAAGTGATTTGCCAATATAGTGTTGAGTCTGTAGCATAGCTTGTTCAGTACTCTGAAACATGGAAAATGATTTTATGTTTGGGATTGAATTATTTTATTTGAATTTTCATTAAAATAAATTTTATTGTAAAAAAGTTAATCCTGCAAATGTGGGGGGCAAAGTGTGACAATTTTATGTATCCTAAATACTAGTTCTTGATTGTTTGTTTCCAAGCATATTGCTTACTGAAGACTTCAAGATTGGCAGCTTGGAGCTTACTATGCTGGTGTGAGCAATTAATAAGTAAACATGACATTGTTGAAGCTCATTTGTATGATTATGCTTTGAGCTTTTATTTGTTGTGGCAAGTAAGGCCAGGACTGAAGAAAATTTCTTCTACTTGTCTTTGTGGTTAGATGCACTTTCGTTTTTCAATGTGTTGACTTTTCAATAAAGTTTTGTATTTTTATCAAAATGTATTTTGTTAAGCTTTTCTTGTGTGGAGAATAATGTTAACAAACAACAACAGTAGAAAGCATGTCTTCTGGAAGATTATCCTCCAAATTGAAATGAGAACCAAGTTTGTGTTTATTAATAAGAATTAGCTATGCTTAAAATCTTTAGACAGGTGTAAATAGAGTTTTTTCAGGTTCGCTATTTCTGAGAAAAAAAGTTATTGAACTAACTTACTCGGCTGCATGTAGTTCTTAAAGCTAGTGCTCCTAGTAGGAGGCTCATTAGGTAGGATGGCATAAGTTTTTGAATTAATATTCCCATTTAAAATCTATCTCATTCAGCAGTCCACTCACAATCAAAAAAGTGTGACCTACCTGTCTGTTTTTTAAATTAGAATATTCTTGTATCTCTCATTCGTGATGCTACTCTTCATAAATCTTGGTTCAATATTAAAGTATAAATTGGTTTTGAATGAAATGTAGTCTTGCCTATTCGGTGTGAATTTACCAGGAATCAGGTTTAAAAATATATTTTTTCTTGAATTGCTTGGTAACAACTGTCTAGTAGTTCTATATCATTGAAAATGGCCAGATAGGTTGAAATATACAGTTTTAAATTTATATTTCGATCTTGCAGCTATTTATTTTTGGAAGATATTATTAACAGTGGTTTTCCTTGTATTCACTTCATTTTTAGCGAGTAGAATCTGCTAGTACTTGATATTTGACTGCCAGTTTGTGGATTCATTTTGGTACTCTGCACCACTCTTTCATTGCGCAGTATTTTGCTCACTTATGTTTCATTGGTAAGGCCAATTTGTTGTGTGTGCTTGACCATTTTAGCCAATTTTCTGTAAATTGTCAAACTTGCTTAGAGGTTGAAATTAGATTTCATGTAGGAATTGTATTTAAATTGGCTAGAGTAGCATTTCTTTCTACTTCATTCCTTTTGTAACTGAGGATTCACAGATGATTTTTTGTTGCAATTGTTTAAGCTTGATTTGATAAATTGCACATCTGCAAAATAATAGGAAAACTTTGTATTTCGTGAGTTTTTTTCAAATTAATACCTTGACTGAGATAATTTTTTGATTTCGAATTATACATGTGTATACACAAGTGCACTTTCCTAAATAAGATAACTTTTATTATGTAAAATTATGGTACCATCAATTTTTGAGTTACATTAGTGTAGCATAAGCGTACACTTGTATTTTAGCAACATTTGATTTTATAAATTAAATGTCAGTATTTGCTTGCCAATTTATTTTTAAAAGATTCTTCACGTTTCTAAATTTTAACACTTTTACTGGTTAATTTTCTCAAGCCTGTATGAGAATAAAATTTATAATGCAATAAATCACAGCATGACATTTGGCCTGCCACACTGGCCATCATCTGAAATTTAAATGCTATGTAGAAGTCAATAAGATTGAATGATGAATCGATCTTCAATATGCAATTCATAGCAAATATACTGTTACAAAGTAAAAGATTATATCATGCGACCAGTCAGGTAACCTGAGGAATATTTGTGCTGATGCTTGAGGTAGTTATGATAATTTAATCTACGTTAAAAATTTTAGCAGCCACGCTATTGCACAATATAACCATTGATCGGATGAACAATCAGGGACATTAAAGATATTTGTTCTGATAACTTGACTTGATAAACAATTGCACTGCCTGGTGCTTCCACTGTTGGACATGGGATGACGGTGCCTGTTCATGAAACTCCACTATGTGTAGTATAGTAGACCACCATGAGAGGTTTTTAGACTCCTTCAATTCTAGTATATCAAAACATAGGCCATATTTTACATTGATACACTTATTTTCTTGTTTAATGCTAATTGCTACATCTGTTTTTAATTTAATAGTACTATCTTGGCTGAATACTATTTAGAAACTATTGATTGTGGTTTCAGTAGAGCTACATTTATATGTAGCTGTGGGAATGTGTAGTGGGATTTAATACTCTTTGTTTATACCTTTTTACACTTGCACTTATTCCTCAAGTAAAGGTAGTAATCAGGTCAAATGTCATTTTAGGTAGCTGACTGTTAATGTGATCAATGCTCACAGTGTGCAATAGGTGTAGCTTAGAATTTACCTATAAATTAAATAGTCATAATTACCTCGAACATCAGTGCAAATATTTTCTGTGTACCTGATGGGTTAGCTGATAAATACTTGAAATGGACAATAGTACACCTACCTTGAATTTCATTGCATATTAAAGTGTCATGCAATCATATTTATTTCTGTAGAGCATTTTAATTTCAGATGATAGCCAGTGTGTTTGACCAAAATGTTGTTCTGAATTTTGATAGTGATTTATGGTATTTTAAATTTAATATCCACAGAGTTTTCAGAAACTTGACTACCAAATGTCTATTAAAATTTAGGAAGGAGGAGAAGTTTTTAAACAAAACATTTGTATGAGTAATAGGGATGGAGTTATTCTCCTAATACACTAATACAAGAAGTCCTCATTTTACAGTAAATCTGTATCTTTTTTTATGTGACTATTTTCATATATTTTCATGTCTTTAAACACGCTGAAATGACATATGTTCCAGGGCATTAGAAGACACTCCTATAAATTTTTTAAGCAGTAATCAAACACTGAAGGACAACTGTATTACTAGAAACAGCAAAATATGAGTGAAAATTTTCTGGAAAAACACCCTACACTAGTCAACAAGTGAAAAGTGATTCAAGATAAAGTAAACCATTCTGGGAAGAATTATAGTTGACTTTTAGTCATGTATGTTTACTACAAAATGCTTTGAATAGTGAAAAAATTTATGGAAAAGGCTGAGTAATGATTTTTGTTGATAATTTTTTGAATCCATAACTTGAATTATTTTACACAAGAGGCATAACTGAGCCATCTTATTTGATGCAATGTGCCGGTTGGATAAGGTAAAAACAAAACTTGTTGCATTTGTGCTTTATGCCCTTCAATTCATTGAATTGTGATTGTGCAGACAAAAAGGCAGACATAAAATATATATTACCAATGAAATACACACCTTTAAAGCTATACTGGTAAATGCCTAACATGGACTTTAGTAAACAGTAACTACTGGTCATGCATGGTGCTTCCACTTGGCCTCATAAGTTATCCAACTTGGCAATAATGGCTTGGAAGTAGAATGTTAGATCATTTTCGAGGTATAATAGGCATTATATTTTTAACCCACATAGTCAAGGGAACAACAATTGGGAAATAGAAAAACAATGATTATCAAAATAAGTAGTTGAAATGCCACCAAGACCCAGTAATTTTAAGGGGCATCAGCCAACTGTATAAGGTTTGGTTGTATAGGTGTAGTGCACTTCTATGCAATCCATGATAATACAGCTACAATTTTCCATGGATTAGGCTGTCATAGTGGTGCATTATTCAGCACAAAGTAATTGAAAATTTCAAAAAAGTACTGTCTCATTTATAGAACTCCAGTTCAATTCAATTAACAAGACTAGTTAACCTTAGATTTTACATAAAATATTCTGTATAACACCAGTTATGGCATGATAGGTTATGCTGTTCATACCTAGTAACTTTCCTATAACTCATAATGATAGCATTGATATTTGAGAGGTGATGTCACCACTAGAAACACATAAAATATTTTGTATAACACCAGTTATGTTTTGACCAATTACATAGATGTTGTATACACCTATGCAATGATTCAACTAGATGAGTCATTGATTAAAGGGTAGTGACATCACCTGGAGCACCTAGAAGGCATTTTTTTCACCACTAGCTGTGATATGCTAGGTTATACAGGTGCTGCACACCTAAGCATTATATTAGGATGCAATCGCGATTGTCCACAAATTGGGCTATTCTAGTGGTGTATTATCACATGGAGTAGTGGAAATAACACAGAATAGTGATGTCTCTGAACACCTAAACAATATATCATTGAACAACAGTAATCATCCACAGATCACACTTACAGCAGTGTGTCATCCACAGAGTAATGGAAATAACACAAAATAGTGATGTTTCCATGAACACCTAAACAATCCACCATAGTAGAGTAATGATCAACAACAGATTAGGCTACTCTGGTGTATCATTAATACACCAAGTAATGGGAATAACACAAAGTAGTGATGTTTCTATGAACACTTTAATAACACATCTTTGTACAATAATAAAGACCCTCAGATCAAGAGTAGCATTGAACAGGTGCTTTTATTTTAAACACACACCTTACAACTTTAAAAGGGCATCAGCCAATTGTATAAGTTAGGTGTTTTCTATAGAGCATCCAAATAATCATCCCATAGTTCAGAAATAATACTTGGCAGGTGCTGTCATTTTTGGTGCATATTAGACGATTTTCAGGGAGCAGCTGACAACTGTTTATGGTTAGGTGTTAGCTATAAAACTTTTAAATAATCATATTGCAGTACCGGAATAAAACCCTAGCAGGTGTTCCCTTCTTTAGTACATACAACACAACTTCAAGGGAACATCACCCAGCTGTGCAAGGTTAGTTACCACAGGTTTCCACAAGTCATCATAGGACATTCTTAATAAACAGGTAAGGATTAGGTGAATCAGTGACACAGTATTTCTAGTCTACATGCTTTTGATAACTGGACCCATAACGAGTCACATCACAATGTATAGATTACAAGCTCACGAGAAGGACATTAGAACTTATCACACTCATATATTCACATCTTACCGGACCACACAATTCATTATCCTAATATATTCACTTTATATTTTAGCACTACTTTTGACTGCTGTTGAAGTAAAGTGTTTTTTAAACTTTGCACTTTCACGCTCTAGGTGTTCTCACGCGGTGGGTGTGTGGTATGCTCTGGATTACGATTGCCAAAATTGTGTGCTATGTAGGAATATATGAAAGGTATAGTTAGTTAGGATTATATGATGGAATATGTGGTATGTGCGTCACCATGACAGCTCTTATTATTTTTCATCACAGTTTGAAATCCACTTCAATCTGATGCAAAAAAGCTTAAATCTTCACGCTTGATTGTAAATTCTGCCAACTCGAGGATCTCCAATCATGTTCACAACATTGTCCAAGTTGTCTTTCAAGAATAATGGTCTAAAAACGTGTTTTTAGAATTACCATATCCATGAAATTTTATACACTTGTCCCATCTTTGCTGTTTATATATTTCAGTATTAAAATTACTTGAAGAATTTCACTTCTGGATTTGAGTCATAATGGTTTTTGAATGTGATATTTCCAAATGTGATATCAAATTTTTGTGAGCTTGCCTTGCGATATCATTACCTTTGTTATCTACAACACTGTCTGAGGTATTAGTGTTCCTCTCTACACTAGTCCAATTGATTCACTTGTTGAGAACATAGTCGTTGATTTAGTTTCATTAATATATTTTTGTGAGGATATTGCACACAAGTACATACTTGTATTAGTGAGCAAACTTTAGAATCAGTTTTTATCCTTTTGCAAATGAATGTTTTTTATATTATGTGAATTTGTGCTACACAATCAACTGTTCAATTGATGGATTGGATTTAAATTCATTCAGCATAAGTGATTCAAATATGTGTTATTTGTGTCACTTGAAATATCTTGCGTGAGATGTTACGTGAGAAACTTGCACTCTCTGTCTGTATTGTTTTCAAAAAATTTTTTTGACATTTTTCCTTGATATTTTTACCAAGGTTTCAGTTTAAGGTTTTGGGAGGAATCCAAGTCAAATTTTTTTATCTGACTCTGACTCACAAACTCTAGTTAAATATTTTTTTGGATGCTTGTTCATCTCTATCTGCTTCACAAGGAAACACTCATGGGCTGTTCTTAGACTTATTATTATTATTAACCTTTTGATGTTTTAATAAAATAAACAGACCAAAGGTTGCAATGAAAGGGAAACTAACAGAAGCCATTTAATTGTTGCAATCTAGCTATTAAATTTTGTTTCAAATTTCAATCCTTTAGTCTATAGTGATGGTTCCTAACATTATTATATATCCAATTTACTGATTTCTTCAAGTTTGTGTGACTGTTACCCAAATCAAGTATACATAAATAAAACAGAATTATAGATTCTATTGTGAAATCAATGTATACAGGTTATTAAAGTAATTTTGAGAAGTATCATGCTGAAGGCTTAGCATTTGTTTTCTATTTATATCATTTCAATTTTGCATTAGTTATATCTGAGTATTATCTGAGGTAGTATGTAGAACTAGATGGTTTTATTATATCAGTGATTAAAATGATGTTGCCGTTTGTTTCTCACAGGTGAGATAAACTCATTGCTTACTTACTGATGAGGCAAGAACCAATAGTGAGGAGAATGAAACTGTTAGTTACCAAATTCACTATTGAGAAGTATGTACAACTGAAGTTGGTTCCAAATCTTGCAAATTGACTTTTAGAAAGTCCTAATTAAACAAGGGGGTAATCAAGGCAATGAGCTAAATCATGGGATGTGGAGCACCAGGATAATGAACCCTGGAAAAGGGTACACTAGGAATGTATATAATGATCAATAACCTAAAGAAGGAAAATTTATCAAAAAAATAGAGAACCTGAGATAAAACTATCCCATGATAAAACAAACAGAATATGGACAGGTGATGATCGAATGCTGTTGAAAGAAATTTAAAAAAATTAATTTAATTACCTGTCCTCTTGAATGCTTGGGAAACCAGATATAGAGAACCTGAGATGCTTGGAGATCTGACATGCAAATGGGAGGATGAACCAACAAAGCTTAACAATATGTGCTGCAAACACAACCATATGCGAATAAGGCAACTCAAAACTTAATCTTAACTGAGATGGGAAATAAAGTATTTACAACAGATATATTACACAAGTAACTAACGAACACAAAGTAGTTCAATTAACGTAAAGTTCAATTAATGGAACATAACGTTTATCTATCATCACTAAAATAACATGAAATGAAATTTATTCACTCACAAAATAGAAAAAAAAGAACTCTAATCACTGAACAACTAACAGAACTTGATGTAAAGGAATGGCCAATGGAGTGATATAAATCAAATAAATAATAAACATGAACAAGGCAATAATACAACACAAGTACAATAAAATACTCACTCTGACTTTGACAGGGATAGTCCCATACACACCAGTGCAACTAAAGCTGTTACAAAATAACATCTAAAACAGGAGTGATCTGTAAATTCCTCAATAATAATCCTTAATAGTTAACTCATCCATTTGTTAGTGAAGGTGCAAAGAACTATAGATAATTATTATAATTTTACTATAATAAACACTGAAAAAGAACAATTGACAAAAGATAAGCATTGGAGGTGGTGTTGCATAAGTCGCTAATACCACCTGCGGTTACACTGAGAACAAAAAACTAAAAATTTTGTATAACCATACTTGTCCTATAATTACATGTATATATTATAGGAAAAGATATCTTCATAAGAACTTGGAAAATAGTAATCATCGTTTGTAACATTCATTGGTACATAATGATGAAAATACTGAAGTAGCAAACTTATATTGTACTATGAAAATTGTTTGAAAGTTGAAACCCCATTTAAATTGTAAAGTTAGATAGTGAGATACTTCATTCGTTACATATCTTAGATGCAATGTTGAATAAAGAACCTTTATTAATTCCATCACGTTTTTACCGTTGGGTTTTCAATGCCTTACAACTACTGGCGTGGTGAGAGATGTGAGGAATCTGTGGTTTAAGCTTCTTTTTCCGAGGGAAGTACTCCCTGGTTACATGAAATGCCCTGCCTGAACCGGGATTCGAACCCTGAACGTCCCAGCTGCGATGCCATCACGCTAACCAGTACACCTTGGAGCTAACCAGTAAAAGATGACTTGAATATGTTGATTGACAATAAGATAACTTGAATATGCGCATCACAAACTTGTGTCCCAAGATTTCCAGTTTTTAAAGTCAAGTGTCCAGAGTACATGACTCAGAGCAAGAGGCGTGGGAGATAGTACTTGAAACCCCGCTCTCTACGCCAAGGGCTTCTAATCTCATTATATAATAATAGCCTAGTGTAGCTTGCTTGATCCGTCCATCTAGACGTTCTCTGGTACGTTGTCAAGAATATAGACAGGAGAAAATTCCCGGGTTTGTATTCCGAATCAGCGAAATCCAAAAACAGCATTCTGTATCACTAATGACACTGAAAATATTTCATTTTAGAGTTGCAGTAAATAACAAAGCATCTTAGGGAATTAACATCATTGGTCCCGCCATTTTTAGCGAGCGTGTTTGCTAGTATATATAGTAGGCTAGGATGCGGCTTGTGACGAGCCTCGTCTAACTTTGGAAATGTAGCATTACACCAGGATTACTCAGTTTCTTTCGTTTACATGAACCGACGTCATCAGCCTATACATTCTCTTCAATTCGGCCTGGTAACGTTAGAAAAGGTTGACATTTTCTAAGTCCAGTACCAACTGGACGTCATTGACCAACTGCATTATCTACTGTACTGGGGAAAACAGAGTGAGGTAATGTAAATAAATGAAGGTTTATAATTAGGCATGGTTGACTCAGTTTACTGTGGAGTAGGTGTCTTCCATGAGGCTTATACGCTGTCCCATCATCACCTGAAGACATCGCTAACACCGACTTCTGTTGTGCAGGTGGCAGTGTACAAGGCGGAGTTTGAGGCGTGCGCTATGACCTGCGTCGACGACCACATCAAGTTGATGCCTTCTACCAAGAGAAGAATAGCTGAAACTCTCTCCAAAAATTCTTAATATATTAGTGTTAATATCTTAAATTGTCAAACCGTTCAGGTTCATGTTCATGTTGCGAGCTCGGGTGAAATCTGTAAAGAAGTGTACAGCTGATTTTTTTATACCTACTCGGCTCGCGCATTCCATTGGTTACGAGAGGCTTTCAATTTGTATGATAATTAATCCCACCGGTATATATTTAGTTCTCCGAATTATAGTCCTCAATCAATGATATGCTATAGCTGATTCTCAAACATGCATTATATATTCATGAAAGTGATTTTACACATGCATGGCATTTTCATTGTTCATTTTCTCAACAAAGACTATACTGCATAATAGTCGCTCTATATGTTTAAGGGAAGTGTGTTTGATGTGAAATATCTATGGCTCTCTCGAAATGTAAATATTCTCAATGACTTCGATTCAAATAAGTGCGAGTAGAAAAAAAAAGAGAAATGGAATGTCTACCTCCTGAACACCTTGACTGAGGCTGAACCTACAATATGACAACACTATGCTTGTGTCTGGATTGCTAGTGTGCTTGACCGCAGTGATCAGCTTTACTGTGATTAGTTTAACAGTCCCTGTGTTCGTGTAAAAACATGTTTGAACATTTGTGTGCTAGTTTGTTTTCATCCTGTCAACTTTATTTTTTGTTGATTGAAACACCTTACGCTTCCTGAGTTCAAACGTTCGTCACTGTAATTTGATGGGCGTCCGTACGCTCTTGAATCCTCTGGTGATTTCAATATTGAATAGAAATTTTATTTTCAATATTGTTTGTTAAGGTTGTGAACGTAAAAGTCCTGTGTAAAATCATTCAAAACTAAGTATCTGGTGACTGAAATGAATTGTATGAAATGAAGCCATACATTGGCAGTAAACATGAGGTCAGTCAGATTTTTCAAAATTTAAATTTATTTATGATTTTTCAAAATTTCAAAATTCAAAGTCCCCTCCCTTAAAGGGAGTATCTGGTGGAGTTTTGTTAAGTGGTATTGTTTCCAAACGTTCCTTGATACATAGCTGCATATCAAAATTTGAAAACGAATTGCAAAACGGACTGCGCTATGGAAAGAGAAAAAATACATTCTGATGAGTTACATTTTATTTGCGGCTAACGATATTAAAGATAAAATTGTTCTAATAAAAGCCGTGACTGCTGCACTGCATATGGGCCCCTCAGTTGGGAGGGAGCTTACGCTAGTTTCGGAGCAGCTCAGCCCACGATCCCGCTTCAGACACTCCTCACCGTCACTCTCCCAAGTCGCGCTGTGTAGCTGTCACAGCGCTTGGTAGTATCATTGTAAATTGATTTAATGTTGGAAAACTGAGGTACAAAATTTCACAACTACCAGAAAATGACGAACTAAACACTTGCGCCTCTATGAAACTTTGCAAAAAAATTGTTTTATGAGTTATTTGACGAAAACGTTTAGATCGGCAAGTTCTAGATTGCAATATGGATTGGTTGTAATGGTCCTGTTGCTCGGCCGCTGAGATCTTCCGACACGACTCCACTCGATTATTTTTTTTTGGGGTGGATACATGAAAAGTCCTGTTCATTCGACACCTGTGGAATCAGAGGAAAATCTTGTGGCACGAATTACGATGGCTTGTGGCGATATTTGTGAAATGTGAGGCGTTTTCCTTAATATTCAACGGTCCTTAAAGTTGATAGCACGAGTGGATCGATGCGGGTGGTGGAAACTTTGAACAATTTTGTAAAGTGAATGTAATAATAAGTTATTAATTGCATTATTTTTCAAATTTCCGCTTTTAAACATTAAACCGCTAATATCTCAATAAAAAAATTCTTGCAAAGTTTCATACGGGCATAAATGCTTAGTTGGCCGCTTTCTGGTAGGTGTGAATTTTTTTTTTTTTTCCAACCTCCTGTAGAATGCATCTTTTGGAGGCAATCTGTGTAGACCTCACTGGAAACACGTTTTTCACTTATTTGCTTATGAAAAACTTGTTTTGACTTGAAGGCGCATCATTTTCTAAGTTTTCAGCTTACAAAAAATGAAACTTATCTCATTCAACGAAAAATTTCAATTTGAACCCAGAATGCTGAATCATTTTTTTCATTTGAAAGCAAACAGTTATACACGAAAATCGTGGAAAAAACTGTAAACACTTTCGGTAGGTTACAAAAGATTATTTTTTGTTATTTCAAAAATAGGTCAAGATTTTGAGTTCTCTGCATTGAAATACAATAAGCCTACACCTACCGTTCTATTGCTAAAAATGCGCGACTTTAATTTTTTGAGTTTTCCGAAAAAATATTTCGTTTTTCGAGACATCGAAAAAAACAGGATTAAAATGTGTTCCATCGAGTCATAAGTGTTTCAAATCTGAAATGATCTGTTCCATAAGAAAAAAGTTAGTTCTGCTTCGGGACGGTCCCTATAATTCGTATCATATCTCGAAGGCTGTTAACAACCCAAATATATTCTGCAAGCGGTGTTTCATGACTTATTTCATGCCAGCTCTTGTACGATGGGTTTAGAGCATCAGTGTGCTTCCAGGATATCACACAAACTTTCTGCTGTAACGTGGACCACATTCGAAAGTTCAATTTTGCAAATTTGGGGTGGGAGGAGTCTAAAGTTCTTCGCCGAAATACTCCTATAATTTTTCAACAAGCTCTCAACCTGTATGGCTGTAAAGGATATCGCGGAATTTTACTGCAATGTAATACTACTGGTTTAAATTCTTTTGCTTATCGGTGGCCAAGTAAACATGCTGGTGGACATCATCCTCAGTGAGTTTTTCTGCCGTATGACATCACGTTAGCTCACATAGAGGAAGCAAATATTTTTGACACCGGAATGAAATTCCTTCTCCTGAAGCCTTTCCTACATTTTAGCTGGAACCCGGTCGTTAGGTGAAATATAGACTGCTTCAATCGTTAACTATTTTTCATCAGTCCACGAAACAGAATCCTGCGTCCAGTTTGAGACGCCTGAAAAAGATTTTTTCTCTAGACTATCTCTTCGCTCGCATAGGGCCCGAAATGATTCATTGCATTTTCTTGGGGTAACACTTCAGGTCATTCTTCAACACATTCTGGGTAGCCATGTAACACATTCATCTCTTTTGACATTTTTGTAGCACTGTTTGAGGGTGTTTCCTGACTTTGTTTTATGACCTTAATGAACTTCGTGTTTTTTTCGGGTCGGAGTGCCACGCTTCTCACCTTTATGTGGTGGCTTCTAGTATTTTCGGAGCACTTGATAACCTTGAAACACTTCGAGCTGCTCAAAGTTGGGCGTGTCATTTTGAAGACTTGGAACAGCTATCTTACCCTGCCTATAAAGACTTACGATAAGTTCCATTCGGTCATTCATTCTGGCTACAGTGCATGCTTACGTATATTTTAAATGTATACAATGTGCATGTGTAACGTGGGGGAAGAGTAGATGAGTTTGATGGGGGGGTTGTGTTGATAAGTGTGATCTGCTTGTGTCCTGTCTGTATTTGTAGTGCTTGTAATTCTGTGTGTCTGACTGCGCCTGTAAGAGTTTTGATGTTATGTGTTGTTTCAATGAAGGCAATGTTGTGATGTATGTTTGTTATGAGGCCACCACCGTTTTGTGTTTGGCGATCTTGTCTTATTTTTGAGTAGTTGGGAATGTTAGGTGTTTTATGTGCGTGTTTGAGTTTGTGCCTTGTAGCATCGCTATATGTATATTGTGTTTGTGCATGAGGTGTTTAAGTTCCAGGTGTTTTGTGCGTAGACCGTCAATGTTTATTTGTAGAATGTTGATTTTGCGACGGTTTCTCCTGGTAGTTGTAAATGTTCGATTTTAGGGTGTTGGTTGTGTTGAAAGTGTTGACAATGGTAGTGGAGGTGACGATGGTGTTGGTGGATGTGATATTAGTGGTGTTAAAGGTGATGGTGAAGTGTAATTTGTATTTTTTTGACGCGGTGAGGGGCTGGCCAGAGGCAGATACTGTTGGTGTTGAGCGTTATGTGGTCGGAGGGGGTTAGAGGTGATTGTGTTATAATGTTGGTTTAAGTTGTGGTAGATGTGCTGAGTGAAATGGTGGGGCGTGTCAAACGTGTCCACACATTTTACACATTTTTATAATCAGTTATTTTGTTGAGGGAGGTGTACCGGAAGTGGTACCATTCACCACATCAACTACCGAGAACAGATCCGCCACCACCAACACGAGCAGATGTAATTTGTTTGGTGCATGTATTACATGTGTATGTGCGGGGACCTGGGTTTTATTCTATGTCTCCGGCTAGAAGAAGGAGAAGGGACTTAGTGGCCGGGTCACTAAGCCCCATTACTGAAAACACGCCGGACGATCCGGCGGAGTGGCGCCACCCTCGACGCTGCACCCCGAAGAAACCTTCTTTCGTCGGCCTCCCCGTTGGGCTGCTTGAAGGAATTTGATCCTTCCAGAGGGATCCCAAGACGGGAATACGCTCCAACACTGGTGGGATGGCGTTGTATGATGACGTACGTTGACCCATTGCCCCCGAGTACATTCTTTGTCTAAATTATATTTTGATGAATATATTTAATATAATATGGTTTGTCAGAAAGTAAAGTATAGGTTAATTCATTATTATTTATACAGGTGAGGATTTCAGCCGTCACAGGAGGTGCCAGGTTATTGCCTATTTGAGTGGTTAAGCGTGTTTTACAGGGCGAGCAAGCGAGGTGAAGACACTTTTTGTAATATTAAACACCATATTTAACAAAATTTTCCAGAAGCATTGACTAAATTTTACCTTAGTATTCCGTATAACGGATGTTTTTTGCAGTTTTAATTACTAAATTTAGTAATCATGAGCAAAATTAGTGAAGCTTTTAGTGACCTGTTTATGACCGGAAAGAAACTGAGGGAAATTTTTAGACTTTTCAAGATTTGTGTGAGTAGGTTAGGCGTTTATAAGGCCTTGAAACTCCTGGAAGAAATAAGATCGCACCTGCCTAGAACAAGAAGTACTCTAAATCGATCAATTAAAACACCATAACATTAGAAGCACAAGAGAAAAATTCGGAGTAGCCCCTGGAAGAAGCATTAGGAAACTCGTTTCAGCAACCTCTGTCAGCGGCTGTACCATGCCCAATGTAATTGAGAAGGATTTAAAGATATCACCCCATAAGAAGAGTAAAGCTCAACTCTTGTCTGAACACGCAAATAAAAAGGTTGAGTCAAGCAAAGCATTTTGATAAACTGATATCACTCAGTCTCTAGTATTGTGGACAAACGAGACTATTCACCGCAGGATATCCACAACCGCCAAAACGACCGTATATGCGCAAAAACTAGGCATGACATTCTTGTGAAAAAGCGTGTGTCCTTCCAGCGCAATAAACCGGTCTCTGTAATGGTTTGGGGTGGTGTGACCACGTCAGGGTAGAAAACTCCGCTCAGATTCATCAAAGAATAGGTAAAGATAAACCAGCACACATATCTGATCTTGCTGAAGAATAATTTGATTTTTTGGATACATACAATTTTTGTTAAATCTGGAATTACTCTCCAATGGGATAGAACCACCTTTCATACAGCCAACCTTGTTCAAAATTGGTGTAGGGACAATATGGCTGGTTTGTGGTCAAGTAGTGGTGGGCGCCTTCCTCACCAGATTTAAACCCCACGAATTCGTGAAGCAAACCCTGTTCATTCAGTCATTACAATGTTGATGCACTTAAGACTAAACTTTTCTGTCATGAGAAAATATCGTGCCAGAAACTATCCATGTAACATGCAGTCAGGTTTTTGATAGGTTGAAACGTGAAGTGAAGGCTATAAGTGGATGCATTGAACATTGTGAGGAAAATATAAATGGCATTTCTTAGTGATTATTTTGGGCAGAAAGTTATCAGTAACTTTGCTGTACTGAAGAGTTATTTAAATAAATTTTTGTCTGCACTTCGTTTGATCACCCTGTAGTTTTTTGCTATATTACGGGAATTTTTGAGGACTTTTCTTCTTATAAGTTTATCAGTAGCAGCGTTGGTCTTGCGTGGACATCCTGAAACATATGCTCGTGGTGGTACATCACCAGCTGGCAGTGAGCATACCTTCTTGAGCGGGCCATAAATGGGTGCTTTACTTGGTTTTCCTTTCCGAATCTTTCCCCCTCCATCTCCTGATACCACGAAGAGCGAACCTAATGTTTGTTCTAATCAAAGCAAGGAAAAATTTTCCTAACAAGATTGGGCATGTTAGAACTTTCAGTGGCTACATCTACGTTTATTCTACAAGACTTAATTCAAATGAACAGATGACAGTCCCTCTTCAACTTAAGATACTCACAGGTTTGGATAACTTTCTCTATCAGCTGATCAAGAAGACCTCCAAGCATGTCATAGGAGACTATTATCCACCTATCGGGAACAAGTATTCTGTTCCTCATGTTTTTCTCGTCCTTTCTTCGCTATTTATTTGTAATATTTTCTCTTCTTTCTTGCTTTCCGTGTCTTCCCATTCGGTGTGCAATTTACCATAATTGTGTACCTTTGCGTTTATAACCTATACCTTTATTAATTCTGTTAGCCATTCCTACGATTGAACACATGGATAGTGAGAAAATGACTTGCTTTTTAACAGATCTCTGCGAGATTAGATTAAGATTTAGGAATTCCTGAAATATCTCGACTTTCTTTTCTTTTTTTGAATAAATTTAAGTCTAGTATTCAAATGTTATTCAGCCGACCTGTTTAAAATTTGTGTATTTTGTCGAACTTCTCAGCATTTGGAACGCTAATTTACCATAGGTAATTAACATCGGTCACAATTTTACAATCAATTGAGAAATGACAAAAAATTGAATCAATATACATCACTTGGCATAAATGAGCTACGAGGCTCCTAGGACAACCCGTATGAAAATGAGGATTTTAAATTAAGGTATATTAATGTTTAATAATAAAAATATTTGAAGTAAAAAACTATGTAAGTTACCAAATAACGGAAGGAGTAGCCTAAAATTACAAACATGGTATGAGCAGTTGAAGTAGGATATTGTATAGATACACGTACTTGAGTACATATCTATGTAGGTCGACGTACATATGTAGACGTACGTATATTTCTTCAATACTGCGAAAGAAGTCGCTTGAAATTAAAAAGTAAGGTACAAAAATTGCATGAGTTAGCAAGTGGAGTAAAGGACTACACGCGTACCCAAATTGGAATAAATATCCTCATAGGCAGACGTAGACGAACGTACGTATATTCCTTCAATATAGCGAGGGAAAATAGGCCTCAAGATTAGCCTTAATTGATTTAAATGAGGTTTGATGTACATTCGGAGGAATGGAATTCCTAAATTTAGTTCCTGCGAAGGAAATGCAATGATGTTATTTGACGCGTGAGTCATAAGGAAGTACTAGTTTCCTACAATTCCTGGTGATATGATCACGGGGATAGAATTGGTTGGAAACTCTTTCATGAAGGTTTGGGTCACTGGTTCTTTTATAGTTATAAATGTAAAATTTCCTCTCGAAAATTGATATAGGTTATTAATTGATAAAGGTCAATTTCAGAAATGCAATGCATTTAGCAGAGTCATCAGTGTGCTTATTGTGGTCGTGCGCGAGAGGTCTTATGGCTATTTCTGTAGAGTAAAAACTTTGTTCGTTTTCTTTTGATCGTTCCCCTACAATGCTTCTCCTTTTCTCAGTAATGTGAGTGTGATAATGACGAATTTTTTACTGTTATTGATTCAAATGGAATCATTGGAACTTTCATTTCTAGACCTTAACGGTACTGTCGTATAGAAAAAGGAAGAAAGAAAAAATTTTCATTCCGAAATCAGTCACATACAAAGCATAGAAACATTCGGTTTTTCAATTAGTAAAATTAGAGCCTTAAAATTAAAGCGTGAAAGTCTCGATGGAACTTCTAATAGGGACTTGCATGACAACTATCTAAAAATTACTTGAAAGTCGCATTAAAACTTCGGATCGTTATTCTATATTCGTTCCTAAGCTCGAAAAGTGAAGTGTGATAACATCTTTTAACAGTAATTACAAGGCAAAGTTGGCCTATTGTAACCTAGATTTTTTCATAGATAAGATAAACTACAAAAATTATAACAAAATTTGAATCTATTCCTAATTCTACAAAGTGAAAGGATAAAACAATTAAAATTGTTGATTCCGAAATCAGTCGCTTGCAGATGTGGGTCACATTGTTCTCTCAATCATTATGACTGCGACTTTAAAAATAGGTGTGAATGTCCCGTTGAGACTTCAGTTGTGATTCTTAGTTCACTAGCCTATCGATGAGCGCCCAAGCGGTGATCAGCACGTTGGATTAAATATTAACCAAGACCGTCGTATGGTTCTTTGTATAATTCTGATAAAATTCAAGGAATTACAGTTGACAGATAGGCTGTGAAA
>VOMN01026639.1:0-17625 GCA_014899125.1 Orchestia grillus
TGGTATTGTAATTAGTAAAAAATATTAGGTAACTAGAAGCTGAAAATTGAGTGAGATCAGCGACCAACAGGCGGGAGTCGGGCCACCAAAACTCTATGTGGTGGCGCGAATGTTGGTTACCTTACAATCAAACTTATTATGAAGGCAATGAGAAATATCTCGTTTCTATAAAAGTTACTGTGTAAAACTCATTATATCTGTAAAAGTCATTGTATCTGTAAAAGTCATTGTATCTGTAAAAGTCAGTGTATCTGTGAAAGTCATTGTATCTGTAAAAGTCATTGTATCTGTGAAAGTCATTGTATCTGTAAAAGTCATTGTATCTGTAAAAGTCATTGTATCTGTGAAAGTCATTGTATCTGTAAAAGTCATTGTATCTGTAAAAGTCATTGTATCTGTAAAAGTCATTGTATCTGTAAAAGTCATTGTATCTGTAAAAGTCATTGTATCTGTAAAAGTCATTGTATCTGTAAAAGTCATTGTATCTGTAAAAGTCATTGTATCTGTAAAAGTCATTGTATCTGTAAAAGTCATTGTATCTGTAAAAGTCATTGTATCTGTAAAAGTCATTGTATCTGTAAAAGTCATTGTATCTGTAAAAGTCATTGTATCTGTAAAAGTCATTGTATCTGTAAAAGTCATTGTATCTGTGAAAGTCATTGTATCTGTAAAAGTCATTGTATCTGTAAAAGTCATTGTATCTGTAAAAGTCATTGTATCTGTAAAAGTCATTGTATCTGTGAAAGTCATTGTATCTGTAAAAGTCATTGTATCTGTGAAAGTCATTGTATCTGTGAAAGTCATTGTATCTGTAAAAGTCATTGTATCTGTGAAAGTCATTGTATCTGTAAAAGTCATTGTATCTGTGAAAGTCATTGTATCTGTGAAAGTCATTGTATCTGTAAAAGTCATTGTATCTGTGAAAGTCATTGTATCTGTAAAAGTCATTGTATCTGTAAAAGTCATTGTTTCTGTGAAAGTAATTGTTTCTATGAAAGTCGATGTTTCTGCAAAAGTTATTGTATTTTATAGAAACAAAATGTTTCTCGGTACCATTTTGATAACTTTCATTATAAGGTTACGTTTTCCCGCGGCGAGTTCTAATCAAGAAATTTTATTTATAAGATACCTTATTGGCATTATCAGTAGTATTAGAACTGCTTTTAAAACTTCTAGTTGTCGGTAGTGTTGTTACACAACATTAGGAAAACCATAAACTGTCGGAATAAATGATTCACTATGATGAGATACTTTAAAAGTTCGGTCGAGCTAAATACACTACGTTTAAAAAATGCCATCGCAGTGTCGGTAGTTTTGATGAACTACAATGAAAAATTGATGAACTACAATGAAAAAACATTCTAAATCTCTCTTGTATTCGAAATAAGCCTCATATCTTTAGCATTGTGAGCTTTCTTTCTCTGGTTTCGCAAATGTTTCTCTGGTTTCGCATGTGATACTTCCTGCATCATCTCAGAATTCCTGCCATCGTCTCAGGATTCCTGCATCATCTCAGGATTCCTGCCATCATCTCATGATTCCTGCCATTATCTCAGGATTCCTGCCATCATCTTAGGATTCCTACTACTATCTCAGGATTCCTGCCATCATCTCAGGATTCCTGCCATCATCTCGTGATTCTTGCCATTATCTCAGGATTCCTGCCATCATCTCGTGATTCCTGCCATCATCTCATGATTCCTGCCATCATCTCAGGATTCCTGCCATCATCTCGTGATTCATGCCATCATCTCAGGATTCCTGCCATCATCTCGTGATTCCTGCCATCATCTCGTGATTCCTGCCATCATCTCGTGATTGATTCCTGCATCCTCTGATTATTTGACTGAAAGGCCAGCCAAATGCCGATGTTGTTTATAAATCATTTCAATTATGGGGCTCAACAGCCTCCACATCAATTATTATTATTATTTTTATTATTATTGTAATTATTGAAATAACTATGGAGATTTTTTACGTATTATAAGTATTATTATTATTAAATTTGTTATGTACCACATAGAATACAATGGAACGCAATCACCACTCGCCCATGCATCCAAACTGTCGCAATTATAGTGTCACTTCATTATGATTCACAATATACTAATTTAATATATATAAGTATGATAAACAATCCATCCCCATATCTCACGACTCCCTGCTGGGGATGGGGATGGGGATGGGGGCCCCAGCCAAGAGGGCAGGGCGCGTCGTCTCATCAGTCGAAGGAATGGGGAAGTAGGGGCTTAGATTTAGTGCTTTTGCATAATTTGTTTCAAAATTTCGCTCTGGCAATTCCCATTGCTTATTACTCATTATTAACGATAAATGAATTAATAATAATTATGCAGTTAATATCCTGATTTGCTTCAACTAGTATTATAATACTTTGATAACTTCAGAATAGCTCAGATATATGTACAAAAAAATCTTGTCCCCGATGTTAAGAGAAAGCGAACCCAAGCTTCAACCTGAACCTGAACACACGTTAAACTAAGCCGTTTTTACACCAACCTAACCCCACCGGCCTCAAAGGGTGCCAAATACGACTCGGTTTTTAACAATTTTTAAATTCAAACACGGCAAATAAGGTGAGCACTTGGGCGGCTAAAATTATGGATGGTCATAGATGCACGTACGAAAAAATTAGACTGGGTTCAAATGAAGGGTAACATTCGAAACTATAACAAACACGATGCATAATTTTCCTCCCAGCCACATCACATGCGTCGGGCAGCCACCAACGAGGGCTCGGCGCCATACGGGTCCGGAATTTAGGTCAAGATTGAAATATTAATAGAAAGTATAGGGGGCTATAAGTGAGGTACCCTTACCCTCGTCGGTAGCACTGAAGCGCTGAAACAGCTCAGAGCCCGTCGTGGCACTAGTCTAGTATAATACTAAAACTCTGGTCGTCTTGCTTGTTCGCTTGAAACCGTGCACACGTTTGTCTGTCGGATCTGAGATATTCGAAATTTATACTCGTCATTTAATCCTGTATTGTGGATACCGACTTAACTGCATAGGATATATTTTTGTATATGCTTTGATTTTTATAAATTTTATTTGACCCAACGGGTCATGATTAGTCTAGTGATATAATAATTTTGAAAGGGGGGCATACTTGTGATCGACCCTGTACAATGAATGTGTGAGCTCCCCCGACCAGAGAGTACTCTTTGAGTACTCTCATGGGCCAGTACCTCTCACTTCAAAGTACTCCTAGAGAGAAGTACCTCTCAAGTATCCCTCAAATTAACGCACTTTCCTTTGAGAGAAGTATGTACCTGTCACATCAAAGAGTCATAGCAGAGAGGTACTTCTCGAAAGCAGTACTTCTCAAGTACCTCTTACCTTACAATACTCCTCGAGAGAAGTACCTTCCAAGTACCCCTTACCTTAAAATACATCTCGAGAGAAGTACCTTCCAAGTACCCCTTACCTCAAAATACTCCTGAAGGGAAGTACCTTTCAAGTACCCCTTACCTCAAAATACTCCTGAAGGGAAGTACCTTTCAAGTACCCCTTACCTCAAAATACTCCTGAAGGGAAGTACCTTTTAAGTACCCCCAGGTCATAAAGCTCTTGGCGGCCAGCAAGTCGTCCAAGGTCTGCACGGCATTCTCGATCTGTGGGGGAAGAGGCGCTCTCCAATTCAACGCATGGCACCCATTTTAGGAGTTCAATCATGAAATTAACTAGTGCCTGCTCAGAACTAGTGCCTGCTCAGAACTAGTGCCTGCTCGGAAATATTTCAATCATTGACCGAGCTGGCGGCTAGATGTGACTCACACTTTAGCATATTGTAGACTTTGTATTTGAAATAGTTACTCCCTCACGTAGCTCCAGTGTACGTACGTATAAAATACACAAGCCTAAACTTGCTATGTTATTCCAATAGTCGTTAAGTATTTGCATGAAGTACCTGAACCACCGGTTCAGAAAATGATTTTCTAGTATACTGTATAAAATCCTATGAAAAGCTATGTACTGATGTAATAGTGTGTATTGTATGTGTGTCTTGAAAAATATTCCGCATTTCTGAACACCTCTTGTGTGAGTTTTACAACTTATATTCCCTGTATCTAAGTCGGGTGCATCTACGTTATTATGCATGAAAATAATATAATGAGCGTCACATTCCGCACGAAACTTGGGTAATTTCACAGTCACATTTCGCAAACATCCAGCAGTTCCTAGCAGGCATAGGTGTTGACAGCACAGGGGTTGACAGCACAGGAGTTGACAGCATAAGAGTTGACAGTACAGGAGTTGACAGTACAGGAGTTGACAGCACAGGTGTTGACAGCACAGGGGTTGACAGCACAGGGGTTGACAGCACAGGGGCTGACAGTACAGGAGTTGACAGCACAGGGGTTGACAGCACAGGAGTTGACAGTACAGGAGCTGACAGCACAGGAGTTGACAGCACAGGGGTTGACAGTACAGGAGCTGACAGCACAGGAGTTGACAGCACAGGGGTTGACAGCACAGGAGTTGACAGCACAGGAGTTGACAGTACAGGAGCTGACAGCACAGGGGTTGACAGCACAAGGGTTGAGTGGGCACCCAAGAATGTACCCCTCAATTCGTGTTCTGTTGCCATTTTCAAATCTATTCCCAGCGATTGACCCAGTCAGCTACGAGTCAGTTGATCAACAGCCTTCATTCCATCAAGTCGGACTGTATTCTTAGGAAGGGGAAACTGCAGCTCACCTTGGGGAAGGTGAGGAAGGCCACCAGGTTCCCCGAGTAGGTGGTGACGATGATTAGCACAAAAATCCACCAGAACCCCACCACCATGCGGCCTGAGTGGCTCAGGGGGAGTTTGGTGCCTCCTGAAGGGGGAAGGGAAACTGAAGGAAGTATCGGATCTCTGGCATCAGGACGCTGCGCACTCAAGCCATTAGTGGCAAAAATACAAATCACGAGGGTAAAATTCATACTAGTTTTAGCACATCTATTAATAATGGGCTTAGAGACTAGTTGTAGCAGATTGGTAAACTAAAGGCGAAGACAAACCTTGTTTTAGAAGCTCTAATTGAAGATTTAGAATATGAGCATTCGGTTTTTTTAGAGAAACTTTGATTCTTTTTGGGGTTGGGTAAGAACTGAATCAAAACAATCGTTTTTTCAAAGAAATTTCGGTGCCTTCTAGGAGTGGGATAATGAGAAAAATATTCAACTTTTTAGAGAAACTTTGTTAACTTGTAGAACCGAGTAACACCCAAAATACTCACGGAGACAAAATTGACGCTATGTAAAGGGATGCACCTCTTCTGTCATACGAGTCCCATCATCTTTTTATCGGCGAACGTTCTACGCAAATCTGATGAATAATATTTTTTGTGCACTGTAGTACTCATATGTTAACAGGTCTGACGTGCACTTCAAATGCTATCTTAATGACTTCTAATCCCTCCTTAGGTGTATGTATATAATCATATATTACTGATAATTCAAAAATTTTTTGCGGGCTTTGTAAAATACTTCTGCGTGAAGTCCAGGATTTTACCTCATTTGAAGGAAATTTATGAAGGCTTAACCTATTAATACACCGGGCTTATCCCTCAATAACTTTTTCAGATTTTTATTAGAAACCAGTCATTAGAAAGTCATTAGCTGTTAGAAAAGTCATTACCATTGATTTTTTGGAAGCTATGTACACACCTTGCTGCAAGATGGCTCCGAAGACATACCAGGAGCAGTTCTGGAGGGTGAACAGCCCCCTGCCGTCCTTGAGGCCGTGGTAGTCGTAGTAGGGAGAATTGTTGTTGATCAGGTACAGTATGGGGCCCATCAGCAGCACCGTGACCGCTATCAAGATCCAGGTCTGGTAGGAGAAGACACAGAGACCTCAATGAACCTTGGGTCACGAGGGGAGTGACGGAATAAGTGTGATGTTTAATGACGCGTCACCCATGGTGTGTGTGACAGAATAAGTGTGATGTTTAATGATGGATGACACCGGGTGTAGAGTAAAGTTAGTAAAGTCCCTTTTGCATAGCCATGAAGGCCATTGGGGAGAGAAGAGGCGCTTATACCCAGCTTTTGGGGTAGTATGCGGATCAGGTGATTACATCACCCCTGGAAAGAATGCCAGTCTGTCGCAGGCTTTATCCCCAGCGTACTTGATTTGCACTTGGGTACTCAGGTGGAGTGGCAAATCTAGCGCCAGGTGGACTCGAACTCGTGACCACTCACACCTTAGTCGAGCATCTTGCCCACTAGGCTATCCAGGTGTGAGTAATAAAATAAATGTGATGGATAGTAATATGGGACAGATAGTAGGAGTAACTGCATTGGTACAAAGGATAGTGATGAGTTATAGAAAGCGTGAGTGACATTATAAGTGTGATGGCTAAAGATAACTGATGGATAGTGTGAGTGACTGCATAAGAACGATGGATGAAGATGAGTGACAGTGTAAAAGATGATTGACGTAGTGTGAGTGGCTGCATAGGTATATTGGATAAAGATGAATGACTGTGAGAAAGGCTGCAGAAGTGAGATGGATAATGAATGACAGTACGAGTGGTTGTATAGGTGTTATGGATAGTGATGAGTACAAATAATGGATTTGAACATTTAATACAGAAAATCGCGTTCATAATCCACGTTTGGAAAGGATAATCAGTCATGTGGAAATGAAAATAAGGAACAAATTTATTAACAATGGTGGGTATGCCAGACCAATATTGATAAAAGGCGACTTCGAAATATTTTCGTACAAAAATGATTCCATTTCTTAGTTTTTTCTTCCTAATATATCTTATCGAAGTATTTTCCACTTTCCTGAGTATCTCAGTGTAGACCCCAGAAGAAGTGTTGCTTAAATTTAGCCTCAGCTCGGACAGAATGAACCTGTGATTTATAGTGCAACATTTATAGTGTAATTCATAGGCAATATTTGGCGTTCTACATTGTTGTATTTTTTGTGCAACATGTACGTGGATAACCAGATATTTTCTAGACCTACAGCAAAGAATTTTTATAATAAAAATCCTTATAAACGACTCATCCGTGAGTTGCTGAATGTAATAAAGATGGATGAACAAGACAAACTGCAACACATAAGTAATACGGCAAGCCTGGTGATGTTGCCGTGCTTAGTGGACGACGCGTGTACGCATCTCCCCTGACATACGAGGAATTGCTTAAAAATTTAGCAGATAAAATGCGCTGACATTGAAAAACTAATCATCATGATTTTTCATCAGAAAATTTGAACCTGCGAAACTTCGTTCACCAAAAATCCCCTCCTAATTTCTGACCATGACAGTTCACTAAAACCACGTTCGCACAATATGTACATGATTCCGTACCTCCTCACGACCCCGCTGTTCCATACAAAAAAAATTGTTTCATCCTAAGCGATCGCACGTTGGCAAGCGTCTGTAGCGCAGGTGACAGTGTGTGTGCCCCGTAGTGAGGAGGTCCCCGGTTCGACACCCCGGGCGGAGTGCTTCCCTTGGGAAAAGTAGACGAAAACTGAAACTCTTTATCCTTCGAGTCCTTCGGGGGCACATTAGTCTCAGCTGTTTCTAGTCTCCTTATCGTTACCAAATTGTGAACAAATTCGAAAAACTATTGACACGACCAGAATAAAAGGGTTAAAAAGCGGCACATCAGTGTGACCCAGGACGTGGTGGCCGAGCTAGCCACAAGGAAACCGTGTCACCTCATTGGAGAAGGGCTCCATGAAGAGCACGACCCTGGAGAGCTCCTGGGGCCTGGCGATCATGAAGGTGTAGGGCTGCTTGTCCACCACTGCTGTGAAGTCCACGTATTTCATGCGCAGGTCCGTCACCGTGAACGCCGCGCAGGCCAGCAGCACCTCCGGAGGTAACGGAAATGGGACAGGTTTGGTCGAGGGCTTGGGTGTGTTCGGGTGAAGGTTTGGGTGTATTCGGGTGAAGGTTTGGGTGTATTCGGGTGAAGGTTTGGGCGTATTCGGGTGAAGGCTTGGGCGTATTCGGGGGAAGATATGAGTGTATTCGGGTGATGGCTTGGACATAATTGGGTGATGATTGTAGCAGGTTTGGGTGAGGGTTTGGATATATACGAGTAAAAGTTTTGATAAATTTGGGTGATGACTTTAGTACCTATTGGTGAGGATTTTGATAAATTTAGATAAGGATTTTGGCAGGTTTGAGTGACGGTTTGTAATAATAGGCTTAGGTGAGGATTTTTACTAGTTTAGACCAGCATTCTGATAGATTCAGGCCGTGGGGAGGAGATGAAGACGTAGCAGAGGTGTTGACAGAGGTGTTGACAGAGGTGTTGACAGAGGTGTTGACAGAGGTGTTGACAGAGGTGTGATGGTAATCACACATTAACAGCGGGTTTTCCAGTTCACACGTGGTGGTACATATCTTTTCGGTATGTGATTTACACAATTATATTTCTAGTAAAAGGAGTTTGGGAACGTTTCTCCTCAATATCCCTCTGCGTGAAGGCAACAACGCTCGTTAGAACGCGTTTACCAAATTTTATTCAAAGCCAAGTTTTTTATTTGACAAATAACTCAAAATTTAAAATAAAAGATATTTTTGTTGACTGCGGGTTTATACATTTAAATAATGAAGTTCTAATAATTATAGAAGCTCCGGTGGAAAAGTTTAAATGGGTATTGGTGCACCTCATATTGCAAAGCATGTTACATATCATGGTGTACCCTTATGAGCCACAGCACCTAACCATAATACTTTTTCATGACCTATACGACAGATAAGCCGCGAGCTACGGAAATTGTGCTCTTTACCTAACGTTAAGCAGAGAAATTCGCTGCGCATAAAACAGCGATCAATCCTTCGGTGTTTGACGCAGGAAACTTACTCAGGGGCAACGTAACTCTGGGCATTAACGGTCGGTACATGTAACGAGTAACGGTCTTTACAGGTGTCGAGTAACGGTCTGTACAGGTGTCGAGTAACGGTCTGTACAGGTGCCGAGTAACGGTCTGTACCGGAGCCGAGTAACGGTGTACAGTGTCTGGGAAATACGTACATAAATTTTCCCTTACGGAAGGCACGCACGTTCATCAAATTGCAAGTTCACAACATTCACCTAAACCAAGCATGCATGAAGGCAACTGAATTTGGTGGAGTCAAGACTAATCGGACCACTCCGCTACTCAGGCGAGCTGTGAGACCTTGCAACATGGTTAGCATGAGAAAAAAGGCATTTCACTACATATCACCTTCATCAACTTCAAAAAGCCAATAATTTCATAACAGTTGATGCCAAGATAGATTCTCATGGTCCGTAATTCCCCATAATCAAGATCTCTTAATAATTATAATTAGTCAATCAAACCAGTCCCCCATAATCAAGATCTTCCAAAAATCAGTCAATCAAACCAGCCCCCCATAATCAAGATCTTCCAAAAATCAGTCAATCAAACCAGTCCCTTATAATCAAGATCTCCCAAAAAATCAGTCAATCAAACCAGTCCCTTATAATCAAGATCTCCCAAAAATCAGTCAATCAAACCAGTCCCTTATAATCAAGATTTCCCAAAAAATCAGTCAATCAAACCAGTCCCTTATAATCGAGATCTCCCGAAAATCATTCAATCAAACCAGTCCCTTATAATCGAGATCTCCCGAAAATCATTCAATCAAACCAATCTCCCATAATCGAAACTCAAATCTACACACGGTTCATGCACGCCTCCTAATAAATAACACTAGACCCAGCGAGCTCGGATCATCAAGCGAGACCCCAGAACAGACCTCCCTGTTGATGAGCTGCTGCATCATGCCGTTGAAGCGGCCGCTTCTGTCCCTGACCCCCCACACGCCGTTGGTGGGGGGCGTGACCACGTACCTGGGCGAGGGGTGATAATGGACTCGCAGTGGATGTAATGGTAATGCAGTAGAGGTTATACAACGGTAATTGCACAAAATTGGGAGGATAGTGGAAGAGATATCTATGCTACATAATTATGCGCTAAATTCATATAGATTTGTTCGGTTGTTTATTGTATGTAACCATTTTCTTACGCACTGAAGGGACTAGATAGGAGAAAAACTAGAGGCCTAGATTCTCGGGTCCGTATCAGTGAGACTGTGTCAGAGAAGGCAGTCCGTATCAGTGATACAGAAAACTTGCATTATTTCGCGTGAGATATGTCATTTTTGACGGTATTGGGAAATTAGTATATATACATATGTGTTATATACGCATGTGTGAATAATAATGGTCAAGTACTAGTGGCGAAAAATAATTAGTGAATGTACGTACATTCATCACCTAATTCAATCCATGCTTTTTCGAAACAGTTGTACACTTGCTCTTTGTAAGTAGAATCCTTAACTCAGATTAAATTGGTATAAAAAAGCCTTTTCTGGCACACCCACTTGCTATAGTCAAGTGATAACACGTGCAGCATGACTGCAACACGTGCATCATGACTGCAACACGAGCAGCATGACTGCAACACGTGCATCATGACTGCAACGCGTGCAGCATGACTGCAACGCGTGCAGCATCACTGCAACACGTGCAGTATGACTGCAACACGTGCAGCATGACTGCAACACGTACAGCATGACTGTAACACGTGCAGCATGACTACAACACGTGCAGCATGACTACAACACGTGCAGCATGACTGCAACACGTGCAACATGACAGCATCTCACACTCACGTGAAGTTTAGTCGTCTGCTCAGCTCGTCCAATATGTCGAACATGAGACCCCCGTACCCCGTCACCTCCCCGCTGGGGGCCTGATAGAACTTCTGCCATGGCGGGTACTGGGCAGAAACAAGACATGGTCAGCACGTCTTGTCATGGGAGTACTGGATACGCACATGATGTCCATGATCTGCAGCATAATTCGACAACACCAACTGCTCGTAGGCGGCTGCACGGGGACACGTACAAATACACTGTACGAATGTACGATGCTTTATTTTAAAAATATCCTTGGTGATTGGTGATCTTGATCTTGGTGATAAGCCCCCCTCCCTTCCCCCCCTCCGCCAAGAAAACTTGTTTTTGATTGAGTCCTCGAAAAAGAAAATTCTCGACGCTGTACGAAGTATCAGTAAACAATGAAATTCACTTATATAAAAAAATTAGGTGTTCGTAGTAGCTCGACTAAAAAATCCCACTTGATGTGCAAGAGCATGTGTGCATATGCATAACTTTTATATATCACAGGGATTGTGCGGCTCGAACATAGTTGTGCCATTAGGGTGCTGGAGCACAAACACAGTGTGGGCCATTTTTAGTTCCGTTCGTATGTTGTGTGCGTCACTTGTGTCACTTGTGTTATGTGCGTCACTTGTGTCGCTTGTGTTATGTGCGTCACTTGTGTAATGTGCATCCCTTGCGTCGCTCGTGTTATGTGCGTCACTTGTGTCACTTGTGTTATGTGCGTCCCTTGTGTTATGTGCATCCCTTGCGTCGCTCGTGTTATGTGCGTCACTTGTGTCCTTTTGCCACGTGTGTTATGCGTATTACGGCTGTCACATATGCTTCACGCCTCTTCAGTGTTATGTGTGTTACGCTTGTCACTTTTGTGTCAGTTATGACTCACGTGCGATGCTTGTATCTCTTTTGTGCCCCTTTTGACTCAGTCGTGCCACGGGCATCAAAAAAAGACCAAAGTAGCACGTAACATGTACGCGGGCCAAAAAAAGAAGGGTGGACGCGAACTTGGGGTCAACGGCTTGTTATACCGGGTGGGCCATAAGCAAGGTACCCCTTTTAATAAAATTAACGCCGCATAACTATAAATGGTAAAAAAACAGGCTCATTAAAGATCACGTGCATTTCAAATGAAAGAAGAGATTTTTGAGTTTTTTTAGAGTATTCGTACTACCCACAATTTTAATTTCTTCAAAGAGGGACCTTACTCATTGCCCACTCTGCCTAAAGTATTTTAATCTTATCCCTGGGGCTTGTATCTCTCAGCTTGTGTTTATATCGGGTGGTGAAAGCTTCAATACGGCACCCTGTGACTCCATCTTGGAGTACGTAACTCAGTCGTGCAGCCTGCACCTCTACACTTATGTCTAAAAGCCATTACGGAACTAAGTCTCGGAGAAAATAATTAGATCAAGAAGCCCATGTGTAGCTAGATCTTACAGTCTATAACTAGATCATGTAATCTCTAACTAGACTGAGGACTTTAAATTGAACAGCTGTGCACACTTCTGTCTGGCATCAAGTGTTAGCACCGTTGAACAGCGTCAGCACTTCTCTGTTCAAGCGACACTTTCACTGTCAGGTGAACATGGTTGTAAAAATACAAAGAAAAATGAGATTTGTTCACACCTCTCCCGAAAGTACGTTGAGTACGTTGGTACTAGTACGCGTTACTTGCTTCTACCGATAGAGGTACGAACGAAATTTTATGCATAAAAAGAGTCCAGTTGCATATTTTTTAACTGAGTAATTTTCTAGATAAATCTCGGGAGGCTTTATACTCTGTACCCCGTCAATTGATCTGGTGCACATACATCATATGTAAGATGGGAAGAAGTGATTTAAAGCGGCTTAAGATGCGCCTTTATTTCTCAAGCCCTGCCTAAAAACCGGAAAATGGATTGCTTGTCGTTTCTGTTTTATTAGACTCATCTAACTGCCCAGCCAAAGCTCGTAACCATTTTTACTGTTGTGGAACGAGTGATGTAGGCAACAGATGAGCATCCAATAACCCAGGTACGTTCATCAAGACTCGGAAAATTACGGTGCTTTTCGGTTGAAAAACCGTTTATTTCCTGTATCGACTTGCGGGAAAAAAAGGTGACTGCCTTTCTGACACGAGCAGTAAATGTCCTAGGCAGAATGGAAACACATCACCAAACTGTACCTAGGAATGTAACTCGCTCATTCAAATGCTAATTTTCGAGTCTGGTGTGGGTAGCTCGAAGTGTTCTAAGTGTGGATTTCCTAGTCTGGTGTGGGTAGCTTGATGTATTTTATGTATTAATTTTCGAGTCTGGTGTTCGTAGCTCGAGATACAATAGAACTCCTCCCATTCAGACTCAGCGGAAAGTCCGGATTTGAGAAGTTGATTGCAAAGTTCTGATGTGGGAAGTTATTCCGAGAATGAGAATCAATAAAACACAATCCGGTTAACATTCATTTCCACTTCATGGCGATAAAGAAAATCATTTCTTTACTTCCACTCGTTTTATGAAATTTTATTTTTTTGTGACCACCTCAACATTTCTGTTTTATTTTGTTCCTATTATGTTGTCCACTAACACAAGCTATTAAGAAAAAAATGATCTGAAGTTATTCGAAGTAAATTTAATGAGAAAAAGAATTCAAATCAGTATAGCATTCTTCTCTATAGCTCAAATATACTAATTAATATATTAATATTTCCTGATAAGTGGCACATCGGACGGGCGTCACTCCGAATACACGGCATCCGGGATTACGGCATCCCGGATTATGGCATCCGGGATTACGGTATCCGGGATTACGGAATCCGGGATAAAGGCAACCGGGATTACGGCATCCCGGAATATGGCATCCGGGATTACGGTATCCGGGATTACGGTATCCGGGATTGGGGCATTCCGGGATTGCCGCATTCCGAGTATTGAGAGGTCTATCGTGCTTCTATCAGTCCCCCACAGGCAAACTTACAACTAACACTAATACAATCCCCAATGAATTTAACCTAGAGATAAAATGCAATCGACCGGTTCTTAAATTAACATGAATTTGGACTGTTACCTCTCAGCTACTTGCTCGTAAACGCGCCCTACCAAAAAGGGCGGGACAAATAATGTTGAACTCTTGAATGCCCTCTAATTTGCGGTTATTCTGACATGAAGTAGTGTTATTTTCAGTATCATTCATACGGACTGCCGTATCTAACAGTCTCGTCATTAGTTTAGGAATATGGACCCGGGAATTTTCTCTCATCTAAATCCTTACGAGCGTGACAGTAAGACGGACCAACCAACCAAGCAACAGGTGTGCATTAATATATGATGGGATTTCTCCTACTCTGCTGAACTCATTCACTCTCGTAAATGCTCCTACCTTTCTAAATGCCCCCATTTTCCTAAATGCGCCCATTTTCCTAAATGCACCTATTTTTCTAAATGCTATCATTTTTCAAAATGTTTCTCCTTTTCTGCAGCTCAACGAAAGTGCTCCACTACAGAGCACTTTCGAAGCGTGTACGGGATATTATATGTATCGGCTTCCTCTCTTTTGAATGCCCTACTCTAAATGTTTCTGCTCTGCTTGGAGGCGAGTTGCAAGTTGGCTGGCGGTGGCATGGTAGAATAATCAGACGTAGAATTAGGTCTGACGTTTGAGACTGCAAATAATCGGACGTTTGGGACGGCATGACTTGAACGTGTGCTCGATCGACCGTCAGAGCTCGAAAGGGTTGGCCAGTTTTACCATTTTACGAAGCCTTCAAAGATTTAGAAGCTGAATATTTTAAAGACGCGTGCTGCATCGATGATGGCACAGAAGCATATTCTTCAAACGACAGAAAAAAGACTCGCCCTGATTCATAAAACGTCCTGGCGCTTGAAGAATTTACGTCTCTAGTCCCAGGCCTTTGAAGAACAGGCCGTCCTTTATTGATAGCACTGCGCCCGCACGACTGCCTCAGCTTTTCTTATATAATGCAACTTGGGGAATGGGCCTCACATAACCTAACTTGAGTAATGTAACGCGAGTAATGTTTCTTATATAGGGAACTTGTGCAATGTATATGAAGTAATGTAACGCGAGTAATGTGAGTACTGTAGATTATAGAACGTGTCTTAAATAATGCAACTTAAACGATGACTTATGTAATGCATCACAGTTAATGAAACTTGAGAGGTGTAACTTGTGAAATGTATTTTGGACTTGTGTGATGTATTTTGTAACTTGAGAAATGTAGCTCATGGAATGTAAAGTATGTAATGTAGCTTATGGAGATATTCCAATGGAACATATGCAACACAACTGGCGGAATGTACATAACTTGAATAGTGTGACGTAGGCAACACTTGTATAAAGTTAAGTAGCTCATCCGTGTAAATTTCATATGCCATTAGTTACAATGATCACACGTAGTTTTTGCATTTTTTAAGCCTTTTGTAAGCAGATTTGTGGACGATTTTTCCTTCCATCAACCGAAGACTCGAGTCCACTATTTTGGGGGAGGAGAATGTGTGCATGAAAGTAAAAGTCTATTTTTACTTCCTCTTACTAAAATTATGAGGACCGCGTGTGTTCACGGTTTATTCGAACGTCAAAACGATAATATTAACATTAAATTCGTCAAAAAAATGGTCATTTCCGTAATCCTTTGTTTTTTGGAGCATAATAGGGATATTTTATTATTTTATAATATTTTTTTACGGTTTTCTCTTTCAAACGGAAGGCGCACTTCCCGTGCTCATTTTTTGCTCGTCTTGATTCTCTCGCTGAGGGCGTCACTATCTATAATTGAGTGCCCACTTACGACGATTTTACATCCTACTCCATAACATTTCTGCTCGGCCTTTGACGAAGAGTGAAAAAATACTCGACCCAATAATAATAATACTAGGAAAAATACTGGATGTAATAATAATAATAATACAAGAAAAATATTCGATATAGGTACAAAAGAAGTGCGCCGTCCTCGTACACAGCACTTTCTGGAGAGCTGAAGTGAAATGTCAGAAGTACGGTACTTCGTTGGGACGATAAATTCGTGATGGCGAAAAATGATGACTAAAATAATTCTGTGTGGAAATTATGCATATTTCTCGACTGTGCATTACGGCCCATAATCCTTTCCACGAAAACACGAAATTAAGATTTCGTGCATGGATTTCGTGCAGGAATTATACGTAAAGATTTTAACAACAATTTACTTTTTGAAGGGCATTTGTTCTGATTTTTGGAGTCATCCTTCAGCCTAATAATAAAAACAGCGATTTCAAAATACTGTGAACACAATAACGTGCGCATGGTTGTAAAATTAGATATTTTTTAACTAAATATTTTATGTGCAATTAAGAATTATGTAATTATGCCTAATAAATGTATCGAATGCATAATGAAACCACGGAGCGAGCTCCGATCAACAACATCTATCCGTTAATTTTGAACACTATATTTATTCTGGAAATAAATTTATCTATTTTTATTTTCTGTACGTCTGTACGCCTAGGTGTACGTATTTAAATGGCGTACACTTAATCCTAAAATAATTTCGATCCACTATTACTAATATAGCAATAAAAACATTAACAATTTCCACTTCAAATTTTTCAAATTTATCATTCACTAATTTACTATTTCTTTATTTTAGCTTTTATAAATTGACTACTGTACTGCTTTGCTACTTTCAAAATGCACTGAAGAACTAGAAAAACTTTAAAGGAAGTTAGATGCCATAGTTTACGTCCCTGCTTTGGTGCTTTAAAGAGATGACAAGGCTCGAAAAGGCGCTAAAAAATCAATTTAAGTACCAACGTGGCGCGGACAATTCCAAAAATGCCGCATTTAAACTGGTACCAGTTGCGGTGGTCTGCAGCGTTGGGGATCGACAGGAAGGGAGTATCTATTTTCAGTATCTATTATCAGTATCCAATATCCAGTATCTAGTATTTAGTATCAGTATCCAATATCCAGTATCCAGTATTTAGTATCAGTATCCAGTACCCAGTATCATTATCAGTATTCAAGTGTCAGGTGTCCTCTTCGCATGAAGCGTTCAAGCTTTTGGAAAGAATGCACACCATTTGCAGGCGCATTCGATCCACCTCCAGGTGAGATGCACCTTATTTATGAATATGTTTTGTGGAAACACAAAGGTATTGTTTCATCCTGCATGGAATTACTACCACAGAGTATTCTCATCCAAGAATATCTTTAAATGGTAAGTCATTACAGCTGTGGAGCCTTCCGACAGTTGGGCCTCATACACCGGCAAACACGGAACACTACATCCACAGCTCTGAAATTGGAATATGCTGGAATATCTGCACGATAATTCGAAGCTAAATGTACTGAATACGCATTATACTTACATCGACGGAAGTGACTTTGATCGTGCGCCCCCTGAACCCCCCCTTCACGTGGGGGAAGAGGGAATCGTAGATTACTAGCCCTGACAGTGGCAGCCATCGGGCACTCTGCAGCAGCTCGAACCTGCGAAAGGGACATGTGACGTCATTAGCGCCTTGCCTGTTGCGCCACTGGGGGTGGAGTATGTGACGTCATCATTGCTGCGATTGTACGCTGTTTGGGGGTGGGGCATGTGACGTCATCATTGCTGTATCTGCTTCGCTGTTTGGCACTTCTTTTTCTTGGGAAAATATGATATATATCACGCAGGATCAAGTTCATTTTGCAGGTAATTTGCTTTTCCAGGGCCCAATAAAAATAACCCCTGTTTAGTGCTCTGAACAGACGTAACGTTGCGTAACGTAACAAGAACGTTGCACTGTATGTTGACTATGATGAAATATAAAGATTCTTTCCTTCTGCTCACTGGAGAAAAGAGACTGCATCGCCGTCACCTGCCGCCGTGGGAACCAGACCCACACCTGTCCGCCTCCTTGACCTCCACCTGTCCGTCTCCTTGACCTCCACCTGTCCACCTCCTTGACCCCCCCTGTCCGCCTCCTTGACCCCCACCTGTCCG
>VOMN01026646.1:0-26087 GCA_014899125.1 Orchestia grillus
TTATTTTTTTATTCCCGTTAAAATGAGAGGATTAGGCTGTAGCGGTGACAGAACACCTGGGATGGCTGAGGGTCCTGCACCTCATGACCTGCCAGAGGCGCCTGACAAAATCCATGGTCAAATACTGCTTTTACTTATACTGCTCAAGCTCCATTTAGCTGTGTACGAAAACTCCAGCAAGATTCTCATGTACCAGTAAATGTGTATTAAAACTCTAGCAGTATTCTTATATGTATACCAGTACCTGTGCATCAAAATCGCATTTAGTTTTGTATGAAACTTCAGCCGGATACTTGCAAAACAAAATCACGTAATCCTTTTCGGCTGGAAATAAGTGAATGACGGCTCGGTTTAATATTCTGGAATGTCGACCGAAAAACTGCAGTTTGCTGTGATGCTTTTATTGAAAACTTGGAGCATTTCCTAACCCATTTCCATAAAAGCGGCCTATCTCCACCGCGTGGCGCACTCATCTCCACCGCGTGGTGCACTCATCTCCACCGCGTGGTGCACTCATCTCTACCGTGCAGTACTAATCTCCACCGCGTGGTGCACCGTGCTCCACTCATTTCTCTAAAGCAACCCTCGAAAAGCAATGCTGTAGCTCCAAATAGGAACGGGTTCACAGCGACGTCCAAATTTTAATATCACGCTATGCTGCGTGTACCAGAAGTGGGATATATGTACCTTCCCTGTAACTTCAAAGAGAAATCTGAAACGATTGCCTACGGTATCTATTGATTTGTGTACCTATGTTAAAAAATGTAAATTATCGGAGTGATTTAGAGGCTTCGTCAAGAACTTTAAATTATAGGCAGTTTGTGTAGACTACGCATGTTTGAAACTGTGAGGGGTTGGTGCTGTAGGTATATTTGTATTGCGTAATAATATGTATTTAAAAATTTGACATTTTCTTAGTATTGATACACTGCATCATAAACTTTTTCTCTCCTCTGTTATTCGAAACTCGCTTGGTCTCTTTAACGATAATGGTTTATCCATTAGTTGTTAATGTCCCTAATTTTTGTATGGAAGATCAGGTGCTATTAAGACGATGTTAACGATTTTTCGATTTCCACTGATGCGTCAAATAACTCATTTTGAAATATGTGCTTGATTCTACTATTCTTCAATAAAGTTGAGTCCAAATGATTAAGTTGAGCACCATACTGACGAAATATATAAAAATCTTTTATTCCCAAAGTCCATTTCACTCATCCGTCTTCAGAGTTAATTTCTGTTTTCTACGACTTTTTTGTTCTTCCATATTTTATGATACTTTCTACCTGATTTAATTTTGTTTCAGTATCCGTGGTGAAATTTTTGATAAAACTTGAATCCTGTAACTCGCTGTGTGGTTATATTAACGTTTTGCTTTATCCTCTAATGATTCTTATTTCCTAAGAAATATCAAAAACCAAAAAAAATTTTTATCCACTTTAGTCCCAATGAACCGTAGCCATGACACGATGGAAAACGGTTATTTAATTACTGAGAGGCGGCTTTAGTCACGCTGCACTAGCAAAATATGTTACTACTTCTACTACTACTACTGCCGCTAATTACTGAGAGATGAGTTTTCAATTTTTGCCGTATGTTATTACTGGACAGTGCGCACGGTTACAAGCAAGCAAGATGATCAGAGTTTCAGCTTTAATACTAGGCAACCCGTGACCCGTTGGGTCCAATAGAATTTATCAAAATCAAACCGTATCCAGAAATATATCCTATGCAGTTAAGTCGGTATCCGCAATACAGGATTAAACGAAGAGTATAAATTTCGAATATCTCAGAGCCGACAGACAAACGATTCTGCCCTCTTTCTCATTTCCGTATCCACTTTACTAACTTCCCCGACTTAAGTTCCTTTCTTTTACATGACATAAGCGTATATTTTCTTTTCTGTACACGGTTTCCAGCAAGCAAACAAACAAGACGACCAGAGTTTTTGTATTATACTAGATAGATTGATAGATAGATTAATATTAGGATAAGTAGGAAACAAGACAATGGACAACTCTTTATTTCAGACGACGTCTAAACTAGACTAGACAACGTCTTGATACAAATCCTAGATAAATGTTGACTTACAGTCAATTGTTTTTTTTTGCATCACCCTGTATATCTCAGAACCCAACTCTTAAAGCATCACTGTCAAACATTTACGAATCTTGTAGAGCTGGAGTTCGAAATTTCCTGTTTGAGATAAATTTTTCGTAAACATAAAATTAAGGTACCCGTGACTTTCGGGTGGAAGGTTCTACCCTAAGCTGGATGCTCAATAAACTTCCCGTTTATTGACTCCAGAATCCAAAAAGTCAAACTCTTCCAGTCCGGAGGCTGTAGAGGGACTTCGACCTCTACTCTGCGGACCTGATACGCCATTGGTCCTTTAACAAGAGCTCGAATGCGAATGTAACCAATTACATGCGTCGTTTTTGAAGCCGTTAGGACGAAAGTAAGCATTCGGTCCAATCAAATGCAAAGGAACTCGCATTTGAATGTTACTGCATTGCGCAGGACTCATGCATCGCTCTCTACCCTCGGCGGGTATTAGGTTCCAGCTTTGCCTGAGACCTGATCCGAATTTCGAATGGGAGAAATGTGCGGACTTAGGACGTCCAAATAGACATGGCTTGGCATAACGAAGGCCGTGCTAAAGATATTCCAGGGCTGCTGCGAACATGGAACCCAGAAGATGTGTCCGATCATCTGAATATGAACATGGTTATCGACGCGAACGTTCGTCCGTGGTTGTTGCCGGGGGTGTTTTTTGAAATGGAGATATCATGGGTGTTTGTTGGCGGGGTGTTTTTTTCTATCAAGATATCATGGCTGTACGCATATCGGTTTGTTATTTGTTGGCCGGAAAAGTTTATAGCGAGAAAATTGTAATCGTTATTAAAGAAATTAGGTGAGTTGTAGAGGAGATTTTGAAGTTTCAAATGTACGTAGTTCATAAATACTACCGTAATTTAAGAAAGGTATCTTCCCAATCTATGCACACTAGTGAAATTTTACCAACGGATCATCTGTACTCTGAAATAGTGCACCAACTTTATAATTTTATTGTGAAATTATTTTTGAACAGATGGATTTAGACTGGAAAGAGAAGAGAAATGATTAACTGAATATGAATTTGTTAACACGTTCACAGTCACTTGCAGCATCAAGTGGTATTTTGAGAGTTTCACCTCAACTGTCAATACAGCTACGTTTAAATTTCTGAATTAACTTAATCAACGAGCCTAACATTCACGGTGGCAGCGAACGAGTTAAATTTTCAAGCCCCTTTAACGCCTGCAGTTATTTCCTTCAAACACCGGCTACTGAGATCGTCCTGCCCCTAAAGCTATGCCTCGCGAATATTACGTGCTAGAAGCAACGCAAAATGGCGGCGTAAGTCGCAAAATGGCGGCATAAATCCAAAATTTGCGGCATAAGTCCAAAATTTGCGGCATAAGTCCAAAAATGGCGGCATAAGTCCAAAAATGGCGGCATAAGTCCAAAAATGGCGGCATAATTCCAAAAATGGCGGCATAAGTCGAAAAATGGCGGCGTAAGTCGAAAAATGGCGGCGTAAGTCGTAAAATGGCGGCGTAAGTCGTAAAATGGCGGCGTAAGTCGCAAAATGGCGGCCTAAGTTACAAAATGGCGGCCTAAGTTGCAAAATCGCGGCGTAAGTCGCAATTTCCAGATGCAGCGTTCGCAACAACTCATGACTGTCAGAAGCAAAAGCACAAGCACGGTGGGATTGCCTTGTATGCCGATCTTCATGCCCTGCGATTGTTACGCATTCCAATCTCCTTGCCTTGTGATTGTCGGTGTTTCTGAGACGGGAATGAGAATCGGGCTGCAATCTTGAGTCCTATTGGCTAATGCTCACAGCCTGCGCACCAATTTACATCAGTTTAATTTACATGTATCTCATGCACACCAGTGAAATTATCATGGTTAAACAAGAATGATGGTTAACTGACTAAGCCCGTCAGGCGCGAATAAGAATAATAATAAATAGCAGCAGCATGTTAAACAAGAATGATGGTTAAGAGCAACATCGTATTAAACGAAGTTAATGGAGAACCATCTCATCATTTTAGGCGCGAGTCCTACCCCAGGGTACAAATCAAGACACAAAGTAACATGCACAAATACAGACACATGCCAGAAACAAGGCAATTACTAAACGCCAGCACGCTTCCTCCACAGTGGCGAACCTTACTTCACTTCGTTTAATGGGGCCATTAACGACGAGTTAAGTCGTATTTATAGCAGACGACAGACGTGTTAGTTTGGCTCGCTGCAATTTACCAAATTGACGTGCGCGCCGAGAGCGAGGCTGGACCGAACAAAAGAGCTCTTTCATTCCGTGAGAGTAGTCGTGATATCGGCCTGCAGCATGACTGATCTGCTCGGTCTCCAGAAAAACCGTTGACAGTCTCCAGAAAAACCGTTGGCGGTCTCCAGAAAAACCGTTGACGGTCTCCAGAAAAACCGTTGACGGTCTCTAGAAAAACCGTTGACGGTCTCCAGAAAAACCGTTCTCGATCTCCAGAAAAACCGTTCTCGGTCTCCAGAAAAACCGTTCTCGGTCTCTAGAAAACCGTTCTCGGTCTCTAGAAAACCGTTCTCGGTCTCCAGAAAAAACGTTCTCGGTCTCCAGAAAAATCGTTCTCGGTCTCTAAAAAACCGTTCTCTATCTCCAGAAAAACCGTTCTCGATCTCCAGAAAAACCGTTCTCGGTCTACAAAAAACTGTTGTTTTCGATGTACAGAAGTACTGATGTTCTCGGCCTGCAGCAGGACCGGTGTTCTCGGTCTACAAAAGGACCGGTGTTCTCGGTCTACAAAAGGACCTATATTATCGGTCCTTTCACAGGAGTAGTCGAACTGTCTGAGTCATATAAAACAGGATTATCAAAATTCGAAAGTTTATTTTGTAATGTAGTTGATGCTTAGTCCACACCAACTTCGTTTATGTTTATTTATTTCCTGCCTACTTTCATATGCTTATCTATTATCAGCCAACTTTTAAATGCCTATCTATTGTCTGCCTACTTTTAAATGCCTATCTATTGTATGCCTACTTTTAAATGCCTATCTATCGTCTGCCTACTTTTAAATGTCTATCTATTAATTGCTTTACCCTGGCCTACTAGGTAGCAATTTATACGAGGATATTTGGATTACGTTGAAGACTAGCATTGATTTTCTGCCACTAGAGCATCATGCCTGACCTAGCACTGAATCTGACCTAGTAATGTTGCCTACGCTGGGATTCGAACTCGGAACCTTCTAGCGGGAAGAAGAGAGCGCTGCCACTAGGCCACGGTGTCCTGGATATGATGCTATTGGCTTTTCATTTGAAATCCTCGGGTCAGAAGGATTCAAAAAGTAATCGTGTGACGCTCATACGGAACACACAGGACATTTTCTAATACGAGGAAGAGGAGGAAACTACTTTATTATTTTCAAAAGCGCTGGGAAAGTGAATTTGTTCCCTTTTGACGCGTCACAATTCCGCGATGTCTCCTTCATGAAACCCAACTTCGTGGCTCTGGAAGGTCAGAGTTCACAATTTTTTTTTGCAAGAATCATAAGCCGGAAAACCTTCGGAAGCGCGTGTCGTCCATGCGTATTGCACACGACATTCTCGGGTACGAAAACAACAGGAAATTAATCACAATTGTTTCCGTGCGACCTAGAAATGTAATGAAAAAGGCAATTTCGAATTACTGGGATGATTGCTCGAACCCGCGTGATAAAGTTTATCGTATGCGCATGCAAAATTGGAGATTAAAAGCTCTACCGCAGCTTGGGTAATTAAGGGTAAGCTTTTTAATTGTGAGGAAATAGGATATTTCATTCATGGGATACTAGGAAATTTATCCATTGGAAGAGAAAATTTTATTCGTGAGAAAACGTACAGACCTGGCTCTGAAATCAACAAATTAAAACCTCAAATTAAATCCTTAAATAAAATCATTAAATTAAATCCTTAAATAAAATAATTAAATTAAATCCTTAAATTAAATCCTAAAATTGAATCCTCAAATTAAATCCTCAAATTAAATCCTCAAATTAAATCCTCAAATTAAATCTTTAAATTAAATCATTAAATTAAATCCTCAAATTAAATCCTAAAAAGAACGAGTAAACTGTACCCCCACGGAAATGGAATTCTGCTATAAATGGAAGCGAATAACTTAGTTCGACAAAAAAGAAGAAATTTTGACGAGGTCCCCAAGTTTGACCGACATTTCCCTGAGCAAACGGCGATGCTGTGTGACTCACAAGCGTGTAGCGTCTTCCTTTAAAATTGATTAATTTTTTTCTTAGTAATTGTATCCCTCGACAATTCTAATAATTACAGTTTGCTATGGTAATTATAGCAATTATATTATAATAGTTTGTGATTATGTGGCTGGAGCATGGACAAAGGTAAAGTTTGCTGACAGAATGATTTACTAATGAGATCTAATGATGCAAATCTAATGATGCAAATCTAATGATGCAAATCTAATGATGAAAATCTAATGATGAAAATCTAATGATGCAAATCTAATGATGCAAATCTAATGCGTAGACTCATAAACGAAAAGAGCTGGTTGAATCGTGCAAATATTGAAACAATCCATCTACAAATAATGTCAAATCAATCAATCGACGAACGAAGGTGTCAAGATCATTCAAAAATTGATACCATATTCCCCACAGAAAAAAGTATGTAGGCCCAGTCGGTATATGATAGAAGTCGTAAAAATCGTACAAATATAAACATTCTCCGTCAAAAATGGTAAATGCAGTTAATCGACGAAAAAAGTCATCGAAGTCGTCAAAATTGTGACCCGATGTTTGTGGTCTAAATCGTAGTAAAACCGGTGCGTACACCCGATGTTTGTTCTCTAAATCGCAGTAAAACCGGTGCGTACACCCGATGTTTGTGGTCTAAGTCGTAGTAAAACTGGCGCATACTCTCGATGTCTGTCGTTTAGATCGTAGTAAAACCAGCGCAAATCGTAGTAAAACCGGTGCATGCATCGCTAACTGCCTGCATGCTGCTTGGGATGGAGCCCGGGTCTGTGGACGCTTTCCACGCCCTTCAGGGAGGAACATTATCGATTTTACAATTGGAGCATCGCAGTGGTGCCGTGCGTGCGGACCTCGTCATAAGGTGCAGCGTAATGGTCACACGCTCAGAGTGCGGGGCCGCGGCGGCCGTCATCGAATTTTGAACTGCAGCTTCAAAATCCCGTGATTTCCTGACCGTGTAAGTGGAAGTGAAGAGTAAGTGAAGTGTTTTGCTGGGTGAAGGGTAAGTGAAGTGTCTTGTTGGGTGAAGTGTAAGTGAAGTGTAAGTGAGGTGTAAGTGGAGTGTAAGTGAAGTGAAGTGCAAGTGAAGTGCAAGTGAAGTGCAAGTGAAGTGTAAGTGAAGTGTAAGTGAAGTGTAAGTGAAGTGTAAGTGTAAGTCCTGAATGCATTGGTGAACTCCAATGCATAGGCCTCGTGAGAGCTGAGTTGTGAGAGGGGGAGGGAATGGTTTCTGGAATCTACGTCGTCATATTCGATTCGCGGTCGATGAAAGCGTTCGAGTGGGGTTGAAATTAGTAGGAGTAATAATTGGATGACTTTTTGGATTTTGTGTCGTTTTATTGAACTGCTGGTCAATGCAAAAAAACTAAGTGCAGTGGTTGGAGGTGTCGAACTGGAATGGAGTGCTGCAAAGTTAAAGAACTTCCAGACAGAGTTATTACATTCGCCTAATGGCGAGTCTAATTTAATGGTCGGCGAGGGTAGTGCCTTTTATTGTGAAAATGGAGTGAGGGAAGTGAAATATGAACGCTTTGAACTCCTCGTAACACGGAATTCAATGGACAAGTTTTGGTGTTGAGGTGTATGATTAAATTAGGCGTTAATAAATTTTATGTATCTACTATTTAATATTAAGTTTGGGTGTTGCTGCGCCTTTAACTGGAGTCGGTGGGTGTAAAAATAGGTGAGAAAATGGACGACTCGGCGAATTATTTTTAACTTATGGAGAATGTTACCCATCTGAGAGCCTTATCAAAGTCCTGAAGCGTAAAAAGAATCAGAGTTTATGAATCAGAAATAATTAGCGGTTGTCACGTGAAGCAAGAAGAATTTTTGTCGGAGGCGAATTTTACCCATGAAATTTATACAGCGAACAAGTCTGATATTCACTCCACAGTGACCATAAGAAATGTTTCAGCTTTTTCTTTGTGCGGCCAACGTAAAGCTCATCTCTTTGAAATATATAGTAGAATTTGAAGGCACTCTGAATTATCGCAGTAATGCCGAAATAATGAATCACTGCAAAGCTTAAGTCAATCTCAGAACAGAAAGCTTTCGGACCTTCGGAGCTTGAGATTACAGTAATCACAGCTGAAACCTCATGATACACAATTAGCCAGTAATATCTGTAATTTCGCCGTCTGAATGCCAGGACCTGGATAATTGTTTCACCTTTGGAGCTGAGAGTCCGTAGAGTTAAGGGAGGGGTGCCGTAATGTCTGAGACCGGAACACTAATCAAGGGTTCAGTCCTGGAGCCGTCTGGATAGCGACAAGAAGTAAGTCTAGGCTGCATTTTGAACAAGAAATTCAGCAGTAAGTTGATAAGATCCTTTGTGAGACGCTACTTGAACGAGACACACCCTTAATGTTAAAATGAGGTAATTTGCTGTGAGTCTTCTTGCCTCTTCAGTTGAGGTGACGTGTGGGGCACCGGAGCCATGGCTTGCGTAATTCTCGAGGCAATTAAGAAGAAGTTCCCTGTTTGGGTAATTGCAAAAGTACACGCAGTTTCATCAGCCATTTGTCCGCAGGAAAGTGTTAAAATTCACCTTGAAGAACTTAGAAGTTGTTCTCTTTGAAGGTTTGACGAGTGTTAGCCTGTTTTAATTAGTTGGGTAGGGGGGGTGAAAAAACAGGTTTGAAGTTTTTGATTAACTTCCTACTTTTATGATGATTGCAATTAGCCTTGCAATTACGAGTGCGTGGGTGGTGATGATTTTATGATGAAGTAATCGATGGAGGAGATAGAGAAGGAGGTACGATGTAGCGATAGGTTGCATCCTGTACATAAAAAGGTCCTATATACCGACAGGCAAGGGTCATGAGCATCGCAGGGAAGTCTTATATATTTTTAAAATCGGGTCCTGTATAATGAGGCGCTGGGAGTCCTATATATATATATATATATATATATATATGCAATGGTGTCCAAAATTAAAAAACAAAGAAGAAAACTACGATATTTCTGTAGTTGAAGTAGGAAATTTTAAAAATTCTACAAATGATGAACAATCTTCATTCTCGAACATTTCGCAGGTTTTCTGGTTGTATGAAAATAAAACAAGTTTTGAAATAAGTATTGCTTTTGAAGTGTTCAAAATTAAGGAAAAAATTACAAGAAAGGGATGTTAAATCTTCGTTGACCTGGTTTTCTGATGCAGCAATGCGAAGGTTAAAAATGTGACGGTTGTTTATGGTGGCTTCACTGCGCTAGCCACGTCTAAACGAGTTAAGGTGAATGCTTCTGTTAAATATAAAGTTTTGAAGCTAAAAAAAGGATAATCAACCGCACGATTGAAAAAATTGCTGTTAAGGTATACAATTCGAAAAGTGTTGTCAGTAGAATTTTAACGTTATATAATAATGGGATCACCAATTGCGGGAAGAAACTTGGATGGCCTCGGACGATTACAGCCACAGAGGACAGAATGTTGCAGCGCATTGCAGTGAAGGATCGCTTTGAAACTGCAGGTGGGATATTCAAACATGGTAAGGATCAAATTAAGGCTTCCAACTTTCGCTAGACACTTAATTGAAATCGTAGTTTTCGCTTCGGGGTCCTCAGAAGAAGCCCTTATTTAATAAGAAAAGAAAGCTGCAAGTTGGCATTCACCACAAACCTACGCTTTGGTCAGGAAATTGCTGGTACAAAGTTTTCTTCACATTGACGAATCGAGGTTCAATGTTTTGGAAGTGATGGCAAGCAATATACTATAATATGGTGAAGAGGTCAATGTTTGAGTATAAGCTACATCAAAAAGGCTGCTAAATTCTGTGGAGGAAGCGTTATGTTCTTTGAAACGATTTCTGGGGGAGGTGCACCTCATGTGCTTTCAAATACTACAATTAATGCTGGGATATAACAACTTGTTAAAAAAACCGTGTTGTTCCAGTGTAACGATATTGTGGTATTGAAAAGCTCGTATTTCTGCAGGATAATCCACCCTGTCATGAGGCCGAGCTTGTATAGGACTATCTCAAGTAGCAAAAATAGAGGTCATGGGCTGGTCTGCTCAAAGTCCAGATATGAACCCCATGAAAAACCTACAAAAATTTTTGGGCAGAAAGTTATGTACCGAAATCCGTCAAATGATGAAGATTTGTGGCTTCAATTACAGGGAAAATGGGCAAAATTCGCAGTTACAGATTTCCCAACGTTGATGAAATCCTGCGTTATATGTGCAGCAGTTATTGCAATGAAAGGTCTACACACTAAATACTAGATAGTATATGATCAATTACTATACATTTTTCCTTGACTTGTTCAATTTGTACTTGGTTCCTCAATTTTGAATTTTTCAAAAACAATACGTGTTTCAAAACTTCCTTTATTATTTTCATACAACTTGAAAATATGCAAAATTTTCGAGATTTAAAATTGTTCATCATCTGTGAAATTTGCTACTCTTATTATTGAAATATCGTAGTTTTCATTTTTGCTCCTCAATTTTAGACGCTACAGTACATCTATTACTTCACGCTTTAATGTATAGTACCACCACCTTAGTGGTGTTTAGTACCACCCATTTTAGTGTTTAGTACCACCGCCATAATGTTTAGTACCACCCGTTATAATGCTTAGTGCCACCCGCCATAATGTTTAGTACCACCCGTCATAATGTTTAGTGCCACCCACCATAATGTTTAGTGCCACCCGCCATAATGTTTAGTGCCACCCGCCATAATGTTTAGTGCCACTCGCCATAATGTTTAGTACCACCCGCCATAATGTTTAGTGCCACCCGCCATAATGTTTAGTAACACCAACCATAATGTTTAGTAACACCCACCATAATGTTTAGTGCCACCCGCCATAATGTTTAGTACCACCCGCCATGGTACGCGACACCAGAGCCCCTGTACACTTAAGTTTCTATAAGAACGGACCAGTCGGCTTGTTCCTGTTGTCATTTCATATTCCATTCTATTCCATCCATTACCTTATTCCAATGGGCATAACTGTGCACAGATCTTTAACAAACCAGCCATTTCGCTGTACATCTGGCCGCCGCACCGTTGCTTCTGCAGCTGTGTTAATACAGCGCATACAACGTGCTTGTGTACTCTGTGTGGGTGGCCAACTGCGGTGCAGGCTGCAAAAAAATGTATTTACCGATTTTGAAAATCAGGTCAACCCCTGTAACGCTCTGGGCCGCTAATTCAAAGTCCCGTTTGAACCTCTAATGATTCTTCTTCATTTCTTGTCAAGTATCCAGAATCAATAATGTAATATTTACGTTAGTACCAATGAACCATAGGCACGATACGATGAAAAAAACATTATTTCATTACGGAAAAATGAGTTATGAATTTCGGCCCTATGTTATTACCGAAGAATGTGCACGGTTGCAAGCAGACCAGTGAGAAGATCAGAGTTTTAGTACGGTATAGAGAGATAGATATCATTATGTACCTGTGATACCGTACAATAGTTTGATTCCGATGCATCTCTTTTACTTTCATCGCTCCAAAATGCAGCTTAATAAAAACTTGAGTAGAATTTCACTATTAACATTTCAAATCAGTGAACACATTTTTTGAGGAAACCCTGTACACGTATTTTAAGACTTTAAAACCCTGTGTATGTATAAACGGCTTTGGAAGCCCTGTGTATGTATGAAGGACTTTCCTAACTCTGTCAACCCACATCAGGATTGCCAGCACCTCGGGCAGCACTGTAGGTCCGGTGGTAGTGCACTTGTTGTTTCTTCCGGAGGTCCCGGGATCGAGCCCAAAACGTGCTGAGCGTAGTTGCATGAGTGCGCATAATGCATAAAGTTAAATCCTCGATTATTCTTGGACAAATTTCAAGGAACTAGTTGGTAGTCGGCCATTTTTATCCAAAACAACATTTGAACAAAAAAGGCTGTGTTGTCATTGAAATGAATACTATTCCTTGCACGAGAGGGTAAACAATAATAGGAGTGTACTAAATACCGGCATCAAAAAGTGGAAATTTCATTTGAAAATCAATTGATGAGTTGTTCCAAAGAATAAAGCTGTTGTACAATCAAAATCCGTCGTCTTTATTCGGTATCATCACCAAACAGACATCCAGACGACCTGACGCCATGTGATGTGCCAAGAAAATGGCAGGCATATTATAAACCAACGATGTGTACGTCATGTGGCGACCATATTGCCATATATGGTCTTTTGGTCCATTTCTAAAGGGTTCCGCTTTATTTTCATCAGATTTCTCGCAGCTACGAGTACAAATCATCATGTTGACCTACCTTGGAATGCCTTCAAAGGTGTTTGAACACCCGTTCTGGGCTACACGGGTGTGCCACCGTTGTAAGAATATCGTGCTTAAATCTTCCTTTCTCAGGGGTACCACTCCGCCCCGGGGTATCGAACCCGGGACTTCTTAACTCGGAGGCAAGCGCGTTACCACTTGCACTGCAGAGCCCGCTACTCCCGCACGAATCATTTCTCCACACACTCGCTCCAAAACTGTTCCATTGGGAGAATCTTTCGGTGCGTAATAAATGTTTTCTGTTCGACTCCAACTTCATGATCTTCCACCTCCTCTTCCACCTCCTCTCCCTCTTCCTCCTCCTTTTCACGTGACCACGGAGAACTTCCCTTGGAAAAGGAAGTTTAAACCACACATTCCTCACATCCCAATAGTTGTAAGGCATTTAAAAACCCAACGGTAAAAGGTGTTGGAAATAATAAAGGTTCTTTCTACCTGCGGGACGCACAGTTATCCTGGGTGTTGGGGGGACTTGAATGACTTGATAAATCTAATTATTCATGTCACTGACTTCAGTGTTCTCTTATTTCTTTATTTTCGTTAAAAAACCAAAGGATCATCTAATGAATCGACGTGCACTTACATTTTCACTCGTAATACAAAACAAAAGAATTTTGTACTCTACTTCTGCATATTTTCAATCGGGAAATTGCAGCTGTATTAGATTCTAACTTGATATTATACAAGGAAATAAAAACGGTAATTACTTCTTCATTGAGTGCCGCGCCATGTCTTGCTCTTGCAAAGGACGTCGACAAAATCAACCGCGCTCAAAGTAACATAATTTCTATAGTAAATTAATTTAACAAACGTTACCTCAACAACAATACCATTCAAAAATGTTCGTCGTTTGCGATAAAATCGTTAAAAATTTCGAAGAAAAATGGCGGGGCGAGCAAGCTTGGATGGTCGCAGAGGCGTGGGCTTACGGTCCCCCAAAAAATCTCCCCTCTGGAATTTGTGTCTATCACTTTCCCCTCTGACGACTTCTTCAGTAAGCCGCGTCTTCTGAAATTCCCACACGAGGGTAAAATTCCCACCGTCATCACCACGCACGGGAAATCCTTGATATCTCATGCAATTGGCCTCATTACGACGGAGTCTGCGTAGCAGCAGGGCGTGCACTGCAGACCCATCGAACAATAGCGAGATTCTGTGGTGGCTGGTCACTGGAGCGACGTAGCGACACAACCTCTCACTGTCACGGTCAGAGGGCGACTGAGTGTCACAACGCGCCCCTATCGTAGGCTTAGTCTCCCCCTCACCCCCTCCTCTCACGTCCTCCCCTCACGAGCAAGATCCTATTCCGCGCTAAGGGATGAATCTTCTTTATTTGGTGTTCTTTCTAGAATTTGCATAGATTTTCGCAAGCCCTATGCTCTTCAGCCTCACCTCTCAGCGAAGAAAGAAATCGAATTCACTTCAAGGTTTTGGGAATCAGGAATGCAGAAGTGGTGCAAATTGTAGTATTGCAAAACTCTATTTTTAATAATTTACAATTCAACAACTTGTCCAGCTTGAAATCATCAAATCGAGGTACTCAAAAGTGTATGATTACCTTCAAGTTTTATGCCGGTACGCCGTATGACAAAGTTATTTTCGATTTTAAATTTTCGTACGTGTTCTTGTTTGGCAAAAAAGAATTCGCGAACAAGTTTCAAAACTGACGTGACTTTCGTGGTCCACCACGGCAACAAAAGCGGGTGTCAAAACTCTCGTTGAATTAGGAATCATCAAATTCAACGCTGGATGGTTGAACGGTTACGTTTTTCGTAGAAAAATCACATAAATGAAATTGGTCCCAATTTGATGTTATTGCAGTGAGGTGATTTGAATTGATGCATCAAATGCCAGTGACCCAGTGCATCAAATGCCCACGACCCAATGCATCAAGTGCCCACTACCCAACGTGTTGCTGTGGTGGGCGGTTGCACCCATTTTCGTGGGAGCAGAAATTTGTGCATCGGAAATTTCTAATGGAAGTATGTGAGATGAATTTTTTTGCAAAATTCACAGGAAAATATTTGTGTATGTATGACGCTTGATTGCAATTCATACCGCGAAATTAATTTTAAAAACTTCGAGGGAATACCCTCACCTTTTTTGTTAGGAAAGTTTTATGGACCAGGTGGACTTTCAGTGCAGTATTTTGCTCTCGAACTACCTTACTTTATTAATTTTATTAGATTCCAATCTTAAATTTATTTAGAAAAACGAGGAGACCTAAATTCTTGATAAAATAAATCTACGAATCGAATATCTCTAAAAGCGTTCGAGTTTGCACTTTTTTTGAGAAAACTCCTGAACAATTGCAACACGTGACGTGTTTCTTTAATCTGCTTTGGAATATAAGGGAAAAATTAGTGTAAAATACTAGGGTAAAAAGTTTACTCGAACCCAGAACCTTGAAATTAGACGCTCAAAACGGACAAACCCTCTGGTTTTTAGGTTAAAGAAATCCCATCAATAGAATTGCTTTTGATTTAATATATTTGCAATCGAACTAACTTGTTTTGATACTTGAAATTTATTTCAAAAGTGTGATAAGGCGATGATAGCGGAACGCCTTACAAATTAACACGTGACTCTACTAACAGTGATTATAAGTTGAAATTTTGATTGAAGGGAACTAACCACATTAGAAGTCAGGGTATAGACAGAATTTTTACTTAGGTTTACTTTTCGAGTAAACCTAAACAAAAACTTGGTCTATATACCGACTTTTAGTTAAATTAGCTTCCTTCAGTCAAAATCTTCAGCTTCGAACCATTATTAGTAAATTTATGCACGTGTTAAATTGTAGGATGTGCTGCAGTTCTTTTCACCACTTACATAATACTGTGAACTCTGGTAGTAGTTTATGTTGAGCTAGCCCTTACGACAGCAGTGGACTTCGGGAACATTCTTCAGGCGCCCTCTGCCGGCCAGTTATTTTCTTCCTTTTAGCATTTTTGCAGCTTGTTCTTGTTGGTGGGCATGTGTATAGGTTGAAATTAGTATTCCACTTGTGAATATTAAACTTGTTTTAACATATGTTAACCATTGCTGCCCCTGTTGGAACCTATGATACGCACTATGCTTCAGTTAGGTTTGCCTATCGAATGCTATGGGGACTGGCTACGCTAGAGTGTTAGGTTACTTAGTTATACAGTGTGCTCAAAAATTACGGTGACGTAGGTTTTGTTAGATTTCTCAGCAGAAAATAAGTAAAAATATAATTATATTTCATCAAATTATGGGTAGGGGATGCCTCGGCAATTATAGGGAAGATTTATTCAATACAGCCTAAGTTATTCTTGATAACATCCATCCATGACTCGTGCCCATTCTCGACGCACTTTAGCCTCTAAATTAGGAAGCGTTGCAAGAGAAAATTTGGAGACCATGTACTCTAAAATAGAACGCACTGAAGTATTTAGCTGGTTCGGATCTGAACTACGCGAGGGCCATTTGTCTTTGCTGATGAGCGCCGCATTGTGTGCCTGGATCCAACTGAGGCTTATTTTGGAGCTGTGCTCTAGAGGAAAGGATCCAAGGGTCGCCATCAAAGTGTCGATGTGCTCAAAGAGCAGTTTTGCTTCTAAGATGTCGGATGCGCAGCTCTAGTTGTTAATTTTAACTTCCCATTGAACAAAAACGAGAGGAGACATTCCAGGAGTAGCGGTCGCAGCCCATACCGTCACAGACAGCGAAACTTTACGTCAATTCACTCTTCTGCTACCACTGACTTACCTCTGCCCCCAACTCTGTCATTCTGAAGGTGGAGACTTTGCTGAGCGTCGGAAATGTTCTCGTACGTGAAAGCAAAGTTGGTCGGTATCCCTTCCACCATAAGATTGAGAATGCATCTACGCACGCCGAATGTTATTTTTTTATGAATGGTTGTAAGCTCGTACCATTTCTGCATTTTGTGGGGAAGGTATCAAGATTTTCCTTACATGAGCTGCTGCAGTAAAGTCTAACTTATATTCCTCTGCCTCCGCCGCTAATGTTCTAGCAGAGCGACGAAGATTGTTATTGCAATTTTCTCTCGTTTCTGACGAGTTCCGACATCCAATCGGACGGTTTTCTGCCCAGGGCTGGTTGGTTGAAGGTTGTACTAATTCTTAACTAATTTCACATGTTTTCACGCCGTTTCACTACGAACATCCAATATTTTTGCGATGGGTGCGTTACACTTGCCTTTCTTGTGGAGGAATACGACAGTATTTCGATCAATGGCTGTTAAACGAGTCTTTTAAAAATGAACTCTAAAATAGCTTCATGGCACACTATAGATTGATTATAAAGCTGTACGATGACTAACTTATTCTGAATCATAAAATATTTTACCATCGTTTGGCGTGCAATGTAGATAGGCATTCGGGACTATTATGTTTCGGGTCCACTTTGCTTTTCCAATTTCACACCTTCTTCGCTATCTTTTCTTTGCCTTTTCTTCCTCTTTATCTCTTCTTTGCCTTTTCTTCCTCTCTATGCTTAACTTCTGTTTCTATGTGCTGAAATCCTGTGTAGGAACACACCTCTATGTGCTGGAATCCTGTGTGAGAACACACCTCTATGTGCTGGAATCCTGTGTGGGAACATACCTCGACCATAAATTCCCAGTTTTCTAGAGTCCTCACTATGCGGTCCGTTCTCTTCTATCTCTATGGACCTCCTTTCATGTGAATAGTGAGCCCCGAACTAACTAATCTACATATTAATACTATTTTAACTATGCATCCATGTATGTCACTCCTTACATCAATAAATACAAAGATCATTGTGGTATCTATGCTACGGCTTGGTCATAAACTTCCGCTCTTAAAGATTCTGCCCTCGAATTATTCGCGGTTATGCAGCTAGTAATTTACAATTTCCACTATCTTTGCCCACTAATGGACATGTCATATTTCAATTAGAAATTACGAATAACTTCTTGGTCATATGTTATTGAAGGACATGGAAAAACCATATTTAAAACTCGTTAAATGTCACGTTTCAAGCCTAGGCTTATTTCAAAATAAGCTCTCTGAACAAAAAATTAGTCTATTGTTTGGTGAGCTCCAGTGTACTGTTTTTAACCTCTTTTCGAGGATAACAACTGCCTGCTGCATCGGGCTAGAACTGTCATTAATTGGCATGACAGTCATTCACGATATGTCTGGCATTTAGAGTCGCCAGCTAAGTTCCCAGACTTGAACCAAATGGAAAATTTGTGGGATCACCTAGAGCGACAAGTTTGACGTTGTGAAGATCGTCAACGTACAGTGACCACATTACGAAATCAGTCAAATCAGAAAGAACTAAATTGAGAAGCACATTATCTTGCAGTGCAATAGTGGGAATGAGCTAAAAACCATCGGATTTCTATAGGTTAATCATCGTCAATACTTTCACGTTGCATTACGTATTTCGCTTACATTTTTAATTAAGAAATATTTACATATAATGAAATATGGAACATTCGAATACGGGATACATAGTGAATACGGGACTCCCTATGCATAGAAACCTTATTGTTTTTCTTAATTATCAATCTGAAAAATCTGAAAATAAATTTTTTGTGGAAAACTTTTATTTTTGCGCGGTTTCTGGTATTCTTCATCAGTAAGGAAACCGTAGGATCTTCCTTGTGTTTCATCATACCATGCAAACTAGCAGCAGTCACCTCTAGTTCAGAGTCTCAGTTGTGCTCAATGTGCATCCCTGTATGTGGGCTCAGCCCACCGAACACGTCTATGAGAGCTACGGAGCATGCCGGTCCCAGACATCGTAAGGGAAATATCCTTGGGCCTCCTGCCCACTTCAGCATGACGTAGCTTTGTTTAACACGTTGACTCCGATTCTCTACACAGATAAAATTGCATGCCGACAAATATCTCTCCCGTGAATTTAAAAATGAAGGAGTTCGGTTTCAAAAATTTGGTTACTCTATTAATTTTCTTTCTAATCAGAACTAGCTTATTCGATTGATGAACACAAATTTGATGAAAACTCAAAAATTTGTATTTATACATGATAGTTATTTGGTTAAATTAGGTTAGATGATCGCGTGTACCATATATGACCCACTCGGGAGGCAAAGTGTTAAGTTTTTTTTTGTAAAATTAATATAAATGGTTCATTTTAAGTGATAGACACGACTACGAATGATTTAGATCTCCGAATTTTAGGATTTTAGTCTTTATGAAACGCAGCCGTCTGTCAATGATGAGTTAGCATATTACCCTGTGAAAATTGTGGTCTGACAGTTATTTACTTACTGCAAGCGCTGCGTTGTAGCACAAGCTGTTTATAAATATTTATTTTTATGCTCCAGCAGTTTTTTGACTTCCGTTCGAAACGTCTAAATTAAGTACTTCAAAAAAATTATTTGTTAAGTACTGGCATGTAATCTATATAATACTAAATCTCTGGTCATCTTGTTTGCTTGAAACCGTGCACACGTTTGTCTGTCAGATCTGAGATATTCTAAATTTATACTTTTCGTTTATTCATGTATTGTGGATACCGACTTAACTGCATCGGATATATTTCTGGTTACGGTTTGATTTTGATAAATTTTAATTGACCCAACGGGTCCCGTGTTGTCTAGTTATTTATAACGTTCGTGGATAATTTCGATAGGCCTGGAACAGATTTGCCGGATAATAACGAAGGGAAACAATGAAACCAACAAAGAGCTTTACACGATCGTATTCCTTCCTCAAATTATATCACATTTATCGAACATGAAGATTTGTTCATCTTGTCTCATATGTATAACATATTCACACACGCGTATATATCTATTCGACTGCTGCACAAGTTTCTAACTAAGTACATCTGTTACAGACTCACTAATTGCGCAATGCTCAGAGGATAGTAATTGCAAAAAAATGACTCAGAAGAAAATAGACCTTCGATGCAAATCGACCGCGGTTCCAGCTAGAGCCAACCTGCCGTGTTGTTGATTCAAGTTAGTACGGCTGGCAGCTCGAGGCTTATTTTCACGTTTGAGTTTATTTCACACATAAGTAGTTCAAATTTGATCGAACCTTGTTGATTGTGTTTTTTTTTTAAGTCTAGGAATACTAAAAAGTGTCGATGTATTGCTTGGCTGGTGTTCGTTGCGGCGGAGTGCCGGTGGTTCTCAGGTACAAAAATGGAGTAGTAACCCTGGCACAGGGAAACTTTCCTATGGCGTAGCACGGGGAAACTTTCGTATGGCGTAGCACAGGGAAACTTTCGTATGGCGTAGCACAGGAAACTTGCGTATGGCGTAGCACAGGAAACTTGCGTATGGCGTAGCACAGGGAACTTTCGTATGGCGTAACAAAGGAAAAGTTTTGAGCCTGTCCTGAGGTGTGCCTGCAGTGCCCAAAGGGTTAAATCCTCATCAATAGAGTAGGAATAAAATTCGTAGCGAGAACTTAATCTGCACAACTACGTAAGGAACGTCGACAAAGTTTGGATAGTTAACTTCGCTTGAATGAAAACCAACTCGACTTTGAAGATTTTTGATTGGAATTAAACTTTTCCAGAAATTTCAACGCAGCGAAACTTGTTCTATTATCAGTGAAGTGAGAACGTTTCATTAAGTCGACACGAAATTCGTCTTCATCTTCAAGGGTATTGTTGAACAGAGAAAAAAACTGTATCAGTGAAAAATTTGCAGAACAACAGACAGAAATGGGGAAGTTTAGGTGGAACAACGTTTCAGCCAATGTAACAGGCACAAATTAGACTGGATTCCCAGTTGGTTTAATTAACGCTTTCCGTGCACCTAAAATGGGATTCAACGAGAACGCAGTGAAGAGACCATTAAGTATGGACTATAGAGAACGGGAATCTATGCACATGGTGTGTTGCCTCACGGGATCCCCTGCGCATAGAAACTTCTATTTAAAAATGAAGAGGAAGAAAAGGCAAAGATGAGAGTGCGAAGATGGTGTGCAAATTGATAGTAGTCAAGTGGGCACGAAAGATAAAAGTCCCGAAGGGATACCTGTAGTGTACTTTCACACGTACAACTGAACGGAACTAGGATGCTGTATCAGCGACGTGCAGTGGAGCACCGTTGGCATATATGTACATACACTAAGATAATGAAAATACCCTAAATCAAAAGATAGGCCTAAAATTACGCTTTTAAATAAAAGGTATAAAAATAATCTAAAAATTCAGAGAACTTAATTTCATAATAAAAACTTGCAAAAAATAGTGAAAATGACCTAAAAGAAAATCCATTTAACCAATAAAAACCCTCAAGATATGCAACGTATCTTTAAATGAAGAAGTACCCTCCTAATAAATACTCCCTAACAACAAAAATACCCTAAAATAAAAATTATATTGAAGAATTAAAATTATCACAATGAAGTAAATACACTAAAACGAGAAATGCCTCCTAAAATGAAGAAAATAGCCTAAACTGACGGGCGAACAACTGATCGATTGGAGAGTTTCAGATATGTTACCCCTTCCCTGCCCCCATACCGCATTGGTCCACTTCCCGTGCTTTTTCGTGCGCTGTTTGTTGGAAGTAAAATGCTGCTAACCAACAGGAAATATTGCCGTATGATTTTTGTTGGTTTGACTTTTAATGAGGCATTAATGTGCCTCTCAGTGGATACATGCCAAATCTGAAAAAAGGCTTACCAAAAAATATTGGGCTGTGACCATTGCGAGGGCACCTCAGAACACAGGCCGCCATTACGCGTTTCCTGTCATGCCTTAGTACAAATGTGCGTTGTTTGTCAACCTGGTTGGGAATGTTCCTGTACGTGATTTGTTCGTTTGTGACAAAAATGTGGGTTGGGAATTTTATGGTTAAAAAATTGCATCTGTGGTGGTGACCAAATGAGTAGAGATATTAGTTGAGGATGTTGGTTAGATTTATCTAAATTACTCTTTCAGCATCGCATATCCGTGTCATGGTTGGTGTAAATTACTTTTTCAGCATCGCATATCCGTGTCATGGTTGGTCAAAATTACCCTTTTAACATCGCATATTTGTGTCGTGGATGGTTTACCTTACTCGTGGAACTTGGTATTTATGAATGTCTCTAAATTTTTGTAAAACATCACGTACTAGTGTCCAGGTTTGTGAAGTTTATCTTGAAAACTTTCCTTACATACGGTCAAATTTGCCTAGGTTAATCGTAGAGCTTCACAAGTTTGTGTGTAGGTTTGTCTAGGTTAGTTATACAACTTCGTCCATTGGTGTTTAGGTCTGTCTGCATTATTTGCACAATGTTGGATATTCGTGCGTAGGGCTGCTTGTACATCTAGTTGTAGTTGTGTCTAGGTGGATCTAGTTACAACCATGCTCGTGTATAGGTCTGTCACAGCTGCTCATTGGGCACCACATACTAGTGTCCAGGTTTGTCTAGTTTACAAGTAGAAATTCACACACACATTTTTGGGTGCACGGAAACATTAGACATGAAAACACCAACATTTTACCACATACTTTAACGACCGCCTCGTAATATAAATATTTTTTGTACAGTTCACATGGGCGATAATGCGCATGAAATATACCCACAGAATTAGACGTAATATCACACTATTCCTTACAACTATGTCAGACGACCCCCCATCCCTGTACAACTAATATCTACTTGGTCCCGGACGTCTAATGCCTACTATATACAATTAAATATGTCTATTGAAACTCTATGTGGAACCAAGGAACGGCTCTGGTTCACCACCTGCTATTTTTTAATTAGAACTGGATTATTTGAGAGAACATCGTTATTACGAGAGTTATTAACTTGCCCCCCCAGTAATCTCAGAGGGGTTCGCGATAACGTGAAGTGGATTTCGAAGATAAAAAACTGTTTACCGATGAAGAATTCAGTTGAAAAATCGACTATGAACACAGTTATAAAATCGATTAGGAATTTAGTGAGCAAATCTATTATGCCCACAAACGAGTCGGAATTATGTAAAAAATATCTGCGAAGTACCTCCGATCTCATTTATCAGAAATCTGATTTATAATAAATGATAAAACACTCGGAATGACATCGCAAAAGATACATTTTCTTCATTGTTACAGCTCTAATATTAATAAATCTATATATTTATATTACAGTTAAATATTTTCGCACACCAGGCTGCAGCTCATACCTAATAGGTGACTCGTGGAAATATTATTTTCAAAAACTAATGTCAAGTTAACGATCGCATGTTATGCACACCAAGGTGATGCTGACCGTCCCGAAGCTTCAGAAAATGCACATGGATTTATTTTAAACATCCTGCACCACGTTGGCTCCCATTAATCCTTCTGAAAATGCACACGAATTTAATCTAAACATCCTGCAACACATTGGCTCCCATTAATCCCTCACCTTTCAAGAGAATTTCCAAATCCACTTTCGTGAAGATGCAGCCAGTTTTTTGCGTACAGAAGGCTAGCTTCCATAATTTGGACGGTACAGATTCAACAAAAGGGTCATTCCTAGGCTAAATAAAAATCTGGTTTCCGTAGCAAAACGAGTGAAGAGTTTATCGCGGTTGATCGCTATCATTTAAGTATAAATATTATTGTAAGAGATACCTCATGGAATATTTCTGAAAAATTAGTGTTATTGGAGAAAACAAAATTGCACGTCTCAGTGGAGAACGATTTGCACTTGAGTTCAAAATTTACACATGTAATAATTTTAAAATTCCTAAAATTTCCACATAAATTGACGGTACGGTCAGGCCTGAAAAGTAATTTGACCATAGTTAGATTTACATAGCCATAGACATATAGGGTCTTAGAAATAGGTAGTAAAAAGGCGTAGGTTCACGTCATGAGGGCAAACAACAGGGACAGGTACAAATAGGCACCAGTGATAATAGACCTCATCGATTTATTTGATTGTCAAGAGAAAACGCCTCAAAGCAAATAAATTCCCTTCAGTAAAAAATTTGAATATTAATAGACCTGAAAATTGTATATGATTGCCAAGATGGAAAGCGTAAGAGGAAATAAGTTACCCACCAAAAAAAAAGAATTTTCGTATAATGCTTCGTCAAGCACATAAATTAAGGAATGGGTGGCTTCAGAAGACCACACGAGCTTTGGTGGTGTGACACGCGTCCCTGTCTAACTTCTTCGCAGCCGTGTCTATAAATTTATTAAATATTTGATAGATAAATATAAATTAAATTTAATAATTAATTATGCCGGGCACACCCGGCACACCCGGGTGTGCCAAGTTATTGATAATTCAATGTGCTCTGGTGAATACGTCAAACTGGTAATGTAATTATTGGGCTTCCATCTGCTCGACGGGTAAAATTAAAAATTTAAAACCGTGTGAAGATTTGATCATCGTTTTCACAGTCACGGTGTTCACATTTTGCTCTATAAGACGTCCATGATATGCAGGCACCTAGGTGCAAGGGGGCCCATAAGTAAGGTAGCTTTTTGAAACTATTATAGTTGTAAAACTCAAAATGGTGAAGAGATTCCGTTGATTTAGAACGAAAGAAAAAATATCAACGTTTAATACATATTCAGGCATGAAACAATAAAATACGTTTAACTACGGAATACAATATCTTTTAAATGTCCTCCGTCATTAGTAAAACATTGGCGTGCTCTTTCAACGGTTCTGTTTACTTTCATTAGTGTTTTTGAATGAAATTCTCTAGATTCCCATACTAGGGTTTTTATGCACTTCTTTGAAGGACTTTCAAAATCATAATTGTTCCTATAATCCCTTTAGACTGCACTAACCGAACCATAACATCGGAGGTAAAGTTCCATAATTTCTACTCGTTGTTCCATTGGGTAGCGATTCTTTCAAGGGTAGGACTTTAAAAAATTTAAGGGAAATAAATCGTAACTGTGGGTAAAATAGATACATTGATAAAAAATCGAAATTTTTTCTTTCATTCTGAATTAATCAAACCTCTTTACCATTTTCAGTTTTATAGCTATAATAGTTTTGAAAAGCTACCTTACATATGAGCCGCTCAGTATAACTGGAGCCGCCGCTTTGAGAGCAATTTGGAGCCGTCAGTTCCCGAGCCTTCGATTATTTAGGTTGATTTAGATGTTTTAATCCACGCGACAGTTCAAATTATAAATAAATTTAAAAGGCCTAGTAGTCAAAAAAATGACCGGCCATTGACGTAGACTTTCACAAGATCAAAGTTCCTACAGAACAAGTATTCACACTTGGGTCCCAGATGGTGTTTCATTGGGTACGTGAAGTGTGCAAAATATACACAAGGGTCCAAAAGTTGTAATCGTTGTATGTTATTCACTCATTTCGAAACGAAAAGACTCACTCGCTAATGTGACGCGGGAGTGTAGGGTAACTTGAGTTTGGAGTGGATGGGTGGCACTCGCTGGGAATTATCACGCATACCCGGGTGTTTCATTTCGAAATTATTCCATTACAAATAGTGAGTAATTCTTTAGCTCTGTGTAAAACAGAATTAGACGCCCGGCTATCCGCGGGAGGACGAGGGGGATGCTAGATTACGGTCTGGGAAGTCACGAGATCGAGTCCGCCTGGACCCAGGTTTCCCCATTCCCCCAAGTAAGAAAACGGGTACCGGCTGGTACTGGGGTACACTAGTACCCCAGTACTACACTAGTACTAGTACTACACTGGTACTAGTACTACACTAGTACTAGTACTACAACACACTAGCACCCCGTCCAGGGCGTGATGTAATCACCCGTCATCAGTAATGCTGCAGAAACTACGTAGAAGCACCGGTCCCAAACGCCTTCACGGCTGTGCAAAAGGAAACTCTCACTGTATGAAAAACTTTTCCATTTGCTGACCAAATTCACCGTGTGCTCATGCCTTTTATCTTGAGTAACTTCCAAACGGAAAAGGTACAAAGATTCGATACAATCACCTTAGGGGCGGGTGCAGGCAAGAAAAAATTGGGTTTCGGCACCCCTGTACAATAAATAAAGATTTTCACGTTCGATTTTAGGGAATTATATCGAGATGGAATATGAAGCATTTCGCAACTCGCCGAGAATGTGCAGGATGTAAAATGTGTTCTGCCATCGGTTCAAAGTCTCGAAAGTTACGTTTTTTTCCAAAGTTTCGCCGGAGGGCTTTTTTCATGAAATCGAATTCCTGGATAAAAAATTCCAGGGATAAATTATGCACCTGAGCAATATGGCTCAAGAAAGTTTTCTACATAAACTTACCAGCACCAGTGAAAGCGAGTTTGAGCCTTTTATTGCAACTTGCAACATGTTAAAACAGGATCATTTCAACATAGAAACACGGATATCACAATTCTGTAGCTGCAGAGCACAGTCGAGGTAGAATATCTCCAACCTCTACTTCTCCTTAGAACTTCACCTGCTACGTCACCCTCTACTTTCACATAGCAGTGTCCTTCCCCTAAGAACTAGCCCCCCTCCCTCATGACCCCTTAGAATTCTTCTCTCTACACCGCCTTAGAAATTCAATTTTTACTTCTCCTTGGAAGTTCTTCCTCTACTTCTTTATACAAGCTCCTCCTCTACTTCCCCTCACAAGCTCCCCCTCTACTTCCCCTCACAAGCTC